>VNJU01002727.1:0-171730 GCA_008042675.1 Drosophila seguyi | reverse complement strand
TATATTTTATATATTTTTTTATTATTATTTTGGGGGGTTGTTCTTTAACCCCCTTTCGGGTTTGCGTGTCAATGCTGCGGTGTTTGCCTTTATTATTTATTTCTTTCGGCTGTTATTTGAGTTGCCTGCTCTAATTTTAGATCAGTCGAATAAGTTTTATTGATTTCAAATTTTAACCTTATTTTACATGTGCCTCGTGTGTGCTGGTGTGTGTGGGTGCCAGAAAAGAAAACGCCGCCAATCCATACATTGGGCCAGTGGTAACAACAAAATACGGCAAAATATTTTACGATGACGCTATTGTTGTGAGCAAAGAGTGGGGCAGCGAGATGCCACGCATTTGCGCAGAGTCCGCTGTGGTGAGTTCGCTCTTCGGCTTTTCTATGAGGATTTTCTATGAGGCCTTTCTATGAGGTTTTTCTCCTAGCTCTGCTCCTAGGCTTTCTCCTAGACCTTCTCTTTACGAAACCCTCTCTCTTTGCTGGGAGGCCTATTCAACATGTTTGTTTTGGGGTGGAGCATAGCAGATAGCTTGATAAGATGGCCCCCGGTCAGCATTCCTTCAATGGTGCCGTCATCCAGCTCTGGCCCAGACTCCGGCTCTGGCTCCAGTGAGGTCTCCGGTTCGGTCTCCGTCCCCGTCTCCGTTTCGACCTCCTTCTCCCTTAAGTATGCAGCTCAAAGTGCAATCTATCTGGGCCTCCTCTGCTATATAGTACATAGTACATCGCCATGTTTGCCCAGCAAAGTGCAGTGCTTGGGGCTCCCTAATGGCATGGCGATGTAATCGAATCTGGGCCTGATATTTTATGGCCTGTCTGCCATATCCTGACCTCATCTGCTGGCGCTTCCTTCTATCTGTTGTTTCCTCTTATTTTTTCCTCCTTTTCTTTTTTTTTTTTTTGTGTGTCACAGCCAGAGATTCGCCAACGGAGTCTGCCGGCTTGTGAATGTGAATGGGCTTCCGGCTTGCTGATTCGTTTATGCTTTCATTTGAGCCGCTGCAGCTGGTGCTGCTGCCGTTGATATCCGTACTCTTGGCCCATTGAGGCAGTCAGGCACCGTTCCATGGCGACTTATCGCCATGTCGCATTGTTTATGCGGGCGGCTTAATTGCAATTTGCTATTCATGACATTCACAGCCATATTTCAAAACTTGAGTAAGGCCCCTGGGGGGTGTGAAATGGAAAAGGAAAAAGAAAAGTCTGTGGCAAACAAGTTCAAGTGAAACATGAATATTTAATAGATTGCTTGAGAGAGTTTTAATTCTGTAAGAAATTCAATTGAAGAAGAAGGTTTTACTCTGTTGCTTAAATTACTTTTTACTTAATGCATTGACACAACTTTTTTGGTTCTAATAAGCCAGTTCGTAACGATTTTATGTCACAGTTGCCAAAGCCCTAGCTTTGCCTATTTTAAAGGCAAAGTTTTGAATACATTACAGACACCTCAACCTCAGCTTGCCTCCGCATAAACTCCAACCTGCGGCTGTCTCAGAAGCAGTAGCTGCGTCTCTGAGACTTCTTTTCTTTGCAACCCAGAAGAGGCAACCGCTCAAGTGGCAATTTGCATGCGATTTGTTGCCGTCGTGGAGCTCGAATTTGCATAGAGAGCTGCCACCGTAATGCATTGCTCGGCGAGATGTATGTCCGTGAGTCTGTTTATGGTATTTGTTTATGCGCTTATGGCTCCTGACTGAGATTTAGGTAAAAAGGTTAAGGATATGCCAGATGAGCGCGGGCCAATTTAAATGCAAAGACGGAAGCGTGCCACGGGGCGTATGCGTAATGTAATATATTGCCTCTAGACCGAGTATCTCGTGCCGTGCCATTGTACTATTTGTGTGTATGTTTTTCGTTCTCTTTTATATTCTTTCACTTGCAGATGCCGCACAAGAGCAAGAGAGCGAGAGCGAGAGAAAGAGAGAGAGAGAGACAGAGAGAGGGAGTCGCGAATAGATCAATCAATCAATCAATCAAAACCGTGCATATCAACCGAGAAGCCCGAAATCAAAGTTCAACGTTGCATTTAAGCGAACGCCGCCAAGCAGCAGACTCTCTCTTGCCCGTATCCCTGGGTTAAGTCTCCTAAACAAAGTCGGAGCCGGAGTCGGAGATTGCATGCCGCGGATGAGCCGCGGATTATGTCACGTGACGATTATAATCCAGTAACTAGCTCTGGTGTGCGCAGTCCGGGTCGCGTGCGGCGGCTCCAGGAATTGCCGACGGTCGATCGATCACCATCCCGGGACTACGGCGCGCCACGCGGAAGTCCTTTAGGTGAATGAATCCTCCATCCCGATAAAACCGATTAACCGATTTAACGATCTAACGATAACCGATAATCATAGCTGCTAACGGAGCTAGTCCAAGCATTATCCGAGCACAAACGTAGTCCAATCAGCACCCAGAATCGTTTGTGCGAGATGATCATTTCAAAATTCCCAATTATTTTCGATTATTTTCGATTAATTCGATTCGATTAATTGGCCATGCTTTTTACTGATTTCGTATATCGAACTACTAACCCCAAGCTGCTGCCGTTGAGCAGTACTCATTACAAAATTCGTTCCAAATTCTTTTAAAGATTCGCAAAGAAGAAACTCGCCAGAACTCATTATGCAAAAATTATCGCTTTTGTTCCGAGATTTGTATATCGCTCGCTAGCTCTCTAACTTGTACCGCCATATAGTCTAAACATTTTCATTTCTTACTATATTTGTAGTCGACTCAACTAATGCAATTTCTAACTAAACTCTATTATTTCTGTCTAACATCACACGCATGCGCATGGTACATAAATTTGATTTCATTTTTCACTCTGATTCGATTCTCATTTATTTCATTTTCATTATGTTATTTGATTTTTTTTTTTGTTATCGTTTCCGTTTCCGTTTCGCTTCACTCATCTTGCGAATCTCTACCGCCTGACTCGAACTCTCTTTTTTCATTTCAATTAACCCACACAAACGACCCTCGACACTCCTCGCCACAAAACACATGCAAATTGGATTCCTTGCGGGGAATGGAATTCAATTGAATGGAATTGAATTGGTTTGGGAGAAGCAGGAAAAGCAGGAGAATCAGGAAAAGCAGTAGTTGGGACGCAGGCTGTAGCCACAGCTGCTGGAAAATTGCATTAGAACGCAGGACACATGGACCACAGCTGAACCACAGCGAAAAAGCGTGCACCTTGAACTGACAACGCCAGCGTAACTTTGCCGGGGGCACTCAGCTTGATATCAAAGCCTCAAACTGGATTACAATTATGGTTAGCTAAACTGTTTTGCACTTGAACGGGGTCAGGGCACTTGGTAACTCCAGCTAATTAGCATTTGGCCGCCATTGAGGGTCTGAAGTAAACCATTTATGACTCGAGCGCACTGACGGACGATGACGGTGACGGTGACGGTGATGGGGGACGTTGGCGGAACCGCAAATTTAGTTTCGTGCTCTCGACGTGCAAAATGATTTCGTGCTAGGGAAAACTTAGTTTATGGCCCTCGCAGGTTGAAGAGTTGGTTCCAGGCCAGGTGAAATATGACCCAGGACACACAATGTAGTTACAGTGGGTTGCGGCATTAAGTGTAGGTGCAGGTGTAGGTGTAGTACAAAACCAAAGTCAGGACACGACAAACACTCCTCCCTGCCTCTGCCTGTTGACTTTTACTTTGTTGTTTCTTTACATTTTTTGTGTACAAGTTACCTGCTTTCCCCCGCCACCCTGGCCACTAACCAAAGAAAATGAGGCAGAGACTACTCCAATGCACTAGTTGCCACCTATAGAGAGACACACTCTGCTCCTGTGATCCCGTGCTCCCTGTGCTCCTTGTGTTCCCTGTGTTGTTTTTTGTTTTCGGTTTTTCGTTTCCTTTATTTTTCGGTTGCCTTCTCTCGTTTCCTCTTGTTTTTGGTGGCCGGATGAGGAGCCGAAAAACGAAAACACGAAACAACCACCTGAACCTGAACCAGAATCAGAGTCAGAACCACCCACCACCAGAGATAAAACCACCAACCCAGCAGACCCAGCAGACCCAGCAAACCCTACAAAACCCAACAAACCCAGCCACCCGTCCACCCGTTCCGTCATCCCATCATTTCGGTCATCCTCATGAATTCTGTGTGTGTGTGAATTTCAGCAATGGGCAGTCCATACTACCGCGACATGGATGAGCCAACAAGTCCGGCCGGAGCGGGTCACCATCGCAGCCGGAGCGCCAGCAGACCACCGATGGCCCATGCCATGGACTATCCACGTAATGATCGTTTCAAATATTATAAAAATATTGAATACTGCATCAGTTTCCTTTCCAAAAATTTATAAATTTTTAATTTTTCCTTGTGCAATCATTTTAAATAAGTTTCCTTGCTAACAATTTCCTTTACATTCCCCAAATAGGAACCCGCTACCAATCGCTGGATCGCGGTGGACTCGTGGATCCCCACGATCGCGAGTTCATACCCATCCGGGAGCCGCGTGATCGCTCCCGGGACAGATCCCTCGAGCGGGGACTGTACCTAGAGGACGAACTATATGGCAGATCGGCGCGCCAGAGTCCCAGTGCCATGGGTGGCTACAACACGGGCATGGGTCCCACCTCGGATCGGGCCTATCTGGGCGATCTGCAGCACCAGAACACCGATTTGCAGCGGGAACTGGGCAACCTCAAGCGCGAACTGGAGCTGACCAACCAGAAGCTGGGCAGCTCGATGCACAGCATCAAGACCTTCTGGTCGCCGGAGCTGAAGAAGGAGCGGGCACTGCGCAAGGAGGAGAGTGCCAAGTACAGTCTGATCAATGATCAGTTGAAGCTGCTCAGCACGGAGAATCAGGTGGGGTTTCCTTATAATTAAATTTGAAATATCATGTTAATAATTGAAAATCATTTTACAATAGAAACAAGCCATGTTAGTGCGCCAGCTGGAGGAGGAGCTGCGTCTAAGGATGCGGCAGCCCAATCTGGAAATGCAGCAGCAAATGGAGGCCATCTATGCGGAGAACGATCATCTGCAGCGGGAGATCAGCATTCTGCGAGAGACGATCAAGGATCTGGAGTGCCGGGTGGAGACCCAGAAGCAGACGCTGATTGCCCGCGATGAGAGCATCAAGAAGCTGCTGGAGATGCTGCAGGCCAAGGGCATGGGTGAGTCCTGGGTCCTTTGGGATACTTTGGTATCCTAATTTTGGAGTCTCTTTAATTTACTTAAATGAACTTGCAGGCAAGGAGGAGGAGCGCCAGATGTTCCAGCAAATGCAGGCCATGGCCCAGAAGCAGGTAAGACCCAATGGATCAGATGCTTTGGACCCAAGACCATATTCGCGGACGAGCCCCCTTGTCCCGCCTCCCATTCTGGCCCAAATCTCTCTCTCCCCCTGTCTCTCCCCCTCTCTTTGCCTCTTTATAATACATATCTCTCTCTCAACCTATCTCTCTAATTTTCTTTCGTTCGGCAAAACAATGCTCTAGAGAATGATTTCGTACACGGGCAGGCGAGGAGAGAGAGAGAGACAGAGGTCGATGACAAACTCCATTTCCAACTCTTTCTCGCCGCCTGCCCTTTCTCTCTGACACACAACAAAAAAAAAGAAGAGAAAAACCAAAAAACACAAACACTTTTTATGCATCTTGAGTTTTGAAACATTTGATGCAACATCAGAACTGTAAAAAACTTTTGTTTTATTCCCACCAACACATACACTAAGCCTCTATATACTCTACTATATACATATATATACACACACACCGCCATATTTGTTACAATCTAGTGAAAAAAAATATATATACCAAAGTAGAGCCTAGAAAATGTTCGCTTTAATGAAAAATAAAGCTCAAGCTTGTAGTTGCTAGCTAGTGTTCTTTCAACACTGTTTTTCCTATGTTTTCCACTGTTGATTTTCCATTTTCCACACACTCACACACACACACGCAGAGCTTGACACGTTTCATTCAGTTTGCTACATGTTTTGCATATATTTTTTAAATGTTTTGTTCTTGTTGCCGTTGTGTCGCTTAATTAATTTGCAACTTTTGTGCCGACGATGAGGAAGAAGAATGGGGACAGCGCCAGTCAACATCAATGAACGTCGTTCAAATTAACATTAAGTGCAGTGCAGACAGACACACTAGCACACACACTCATCCATTCACACACACACTCTCCACACTCACACTCAGACAGCAGCTTAGTCATTTCATTGTTCGCCGCCCAATAAAGTCTCGATTCTGTTGCACACTTTTCGGCGGCATAATGGATGCATCTTCGGTGCCCCATTTATGCGGCAGTAATGCATTGCCCTGCCATCTGCCATTTTCCAGGGAAAAGTGCATTTCCTTATACCTACACCACCACCACCCTTCTCCCAGCTGCATTCATTGTTGCATTTCATTATTTATCGACGTAATGCTTAACCCACCCCGCCATTCCCCGGGGGAAATCAATCTGAAATGGTTTTTGGAGTTGCATTTAGTCCTTGGTCTTTAGACCAAGTTTTAAGCCAGCCACAGCCAGAGCGACCTCCCCAAGGACGTAACAAACAACCAACTGCTTATTACTGATCCCAACTCTCTCCCCTTTCCCCCCGCCGTTCCTATAATTACATGTTTGCCCCTTGGCTAAACTCCCACACACAGGCACACATGGCGTATGCGTAATATTAAGAGCAAACAGAACAAAAGGCAGGCCAACAGCAAACAGCAAAAATATAAAATAGAGGAAGAGAGGAAAATGCGGTAGGAAATGGCATTTGCCGAGACAGAGAATATTCCCAGTGGGCAGCATAAATAACCTTGATACAGAAACAGAAAATCTATTTTGAGGACAACTGACCAAGCCGAGAGCAATGGGAATATTCAGCACAGCTGGGGGAAAACTATAGCTATTATCGCATTGGGATGCTCTTTAATATTGCTATTGCTTACTAGAATTTACACATCAATTGTACAGCCAATTGTAGAGTATATATTTCACTTGTATTATATGCATTGCATCCATATAAATGTGACAGCTCAAGTGCTAAGGCTTGACTGAATTTCGAACTTCATATTTTATCTCTGGCGCTCCCCTGTGGCGTTAAGGCCATTTGCATAAGCTTAACATCCCTTTTTTTCGGCCATTCGTCCAACAATTCTATGGAATGGCTCTGCACAATGGCTATTCAGTTGCCGTTTTTTACAAGCTCCCTTCTTGGCTCAATGCCCAGTGCTACATTTTTTTTTTTAGGGGGAAATCACATTTTATTTCCTTGCGTAAAGCGTAAGCCAGCGGGCGATAGGTTCTTTATTATATTATACCAATTGCAAGGAATGGACAACAAGAACTGCCTTGACCGGCGAATTGGCGATTGGTGAGGCTCGAAATTAATTTGTCACCGATAAAAGACAAATACGAGGGAAATGCGGCATAGTTACATGGCCCGGACAGCAGTAATTAAAAAGCAACCCGCAAAACCCCCCAAACGAATCAAAGGCGAAAAAAACGCACACACAATTGGAGGCTCACATAAAAAACGAGAACAGAAAATAAGAACAAAAAAAAAACCAGAGAAAGAAAACAAAAATTTCGCCTCGTCGGGCGAGCAATTAAAAGTTGTTGCGTATACGCCGCGTTAGCAGCGGCCGGAAAAGGGAGCAATCGACGCCGCGCAATGGCGCATTTCTTTCGAGGTCAGCGCGTTTTACATTTCCTATTTTCGGTGCTGGTTGCAGATTCTATTTATTGCAAACTGCAGTTGCCAGCCTACTAGCACAGAAAAAAAAGAAAAACGTTCAATAATTCAGCATGTTTTAGGCACAAGTTGGGCCCCAGCATCGCAGACCCATCGCCTTTTTTCCACTCTCAGACTCCGACTTTTGGCACTCTTACATAAGACGAGTGGCTCACGCATGTATCTTCGGCTTGGAATATATACTTTTTACGAGAGTCCCCTCTTGTCCTCTGCCCTCTTGCTTTTATTGTCTACTTCTTATGGCCATTTAACTGACGCCACTTTGTCTGCTCGAGGCTCTAACTTTCGGCTTACATTCAGCCCCTGCAAACCCCAAAGCACACACATATATCCAGATATATATATATAAATAATGTGTACAAATCTAACAAACTTATGCGATGCTCAACCTTCTCACTTCTGGTGAACCCAACAAACATGGACCACAACAACACCAACAACAACGAGCCAGCTTGATTTGGAGCGTGAAATCAAGAAATACGCTCAGGAGGAGCAGGGGGTCAGGGTGAGTGTGTGTACAAGAAAAATACAAAAAAAAAACAACAGTCACAACAACAACAACAAAAAGCAAGCCAAAAACCCAGAGCTAAAGACCTTCTTAGGGCCAATCCACCCCGTCTTAACCCCCAACTGCCGGTGACCAGGGCTTAGTATGCTGCTCAGTATGCCAGACCACACAAATCCATATTCAAATATTCATGTTGTTTGGCTCGCCCCCTCTTGAGGCCCGCCTTTCCCACCCTCTATCCCTCTTTCTCTGTCTCTCTGTCTCTCTCTGTGTAACGCCCTGGCAAATTAGAAACTATGCAAAACGATGCCAATGGCTGAATTTTAATTAGCAGCCTAAGCCATGGGGCCAAAGGGGTAAGCGGCGGGCTCTAGATGTATTACGGGGATTGGCACATGCCAGGCAGACAGTAGCGGACTTAAGTGCCTTTCAGGGGGGGCTTGAAATAGAGATGTTTTGTTGGGATATACGTACAACGAGAGGGGGATCCTAAACTAGGGTTTTTATTGGGTTAAAATGGAATACCTTTTAATATTTAAGAATAAATGTTTAAAAGATGGAAGAAACAGATTAGGATTAAGAAGAAACAGATTATCAATTTGATAGGAAAAGTATATCAATTGTTAGGAAATCTATACAAGAAAGTTTAATTTTTGGAGTTCTTTGACTTCTTACTTAAAATTGAGTTAATATACAAAAATAATCTCCCAGATTCCAAGCTTAAGCCTAGAGTTTTCCAATCCCTACTAAGAACTTGTCATGTTTTCTATAGAAGAAATTTGAATATTTGGAAGTACTATCTAAAATTGATAGTTAATACAAGTTCAAAAATATAAATAATGTTCCAGAACCCAAGCTTAGGCCTGGAGTTCCCCAATCACTACTTAAAACTTGAGAAAATCTGAGGAACCCTGCTTAATTTCTAGTAAAATTCATAAAATTATCTTCAGAAAATCATCACAGATCGAAAAAAACAAATTTTAACTCAATATTCATATACAACATTCCACATGCTACCAAAATAAAGCATTACATTGTAAATTACCAACTCATATTGACCCAAAAAGTAGCTGTCAGACATAAATCTCAATACATTTGCCCAAATGGAGTAATCAAGCCAAGGATAAAGCACCAAAAAAATTGGGTTAAATCGTAAATTTAAAAAGGCAAAATTGGTGAGCTGACCAAAACGTAGTTGATATAAAATACGGCTCTGCTCGAGGCTATATTAAATTTTCCTACCAACCGATTGCGGCTGGCACTGCCCTCACTCGCAGGTCACTAAATAAGGCTCACACGCGACACCCCCGCACATAAAGTAAAGCGATGCCAGAGCCAGCCCTGCGTCCTATGCATACGCATAAATAATAATGGGCATGCCGCACGGAAGATGGGGTGCAGCTGGTAGCAGGGAGCAGAGTCCTGGTAACTCTGGTAACTCGTTATAGCTGCCAGTGTGGGCCTTGCTCAACGCTTGATATATTATGCTGCTCTGCTGGCAGGGAGCTCTTTGTTTTGCGGGGCTTAACGGGGGTGTGCAGAGCATAAAATAATTACGCGGCCTACCGCAAAATTCATTTAACCAGCTCGCAGGAATGCAGGAATAAAAACCGAGCAGAACGCTGGCGCAAACTCCTTGCCAGCCGAGTTCCGGAATTCGATGCATTTAGTGCATTTAAAGGGGGGACTTCGATTTATCGATTGCAGCTCGAAGCGTAATTGCTTGTCGGAAAACAAATGACTGCCTGATGAGTTGCCCACTTAGCATAATAATTGAATGGAAGCTGGCTAAATATGCAAAGTGTTGCCTACTTTTGCGGGCCAGTTCAGACGGAAAGCGGAAAAGCGAAGAGGAGGGTGAGCAGGCAGCAGCAGCAGCAGGACCCCCCGCAAGTCAGCTGCTCGAGAAGTGCAGGCCATGTCATGCGCAGGCCATCAGTTGCATGTGGCATGTGGCCGTTTCGACCATTAGCAGCCAGTGCAGGGTTAAGGTTTCAGCGAGTAACTGTAAAACGAGTTCGTTCTCCCACGCGCTCTCTCTCTCTTTCTCTCTTTCTCCTATCCGTTATGAAGTAATCAATACCTTAGCTTTTGAGCGTAATTGAACGTAAAAGCTCTCGCCTGACTTGTAAAGCTCTAAGGAGCGCAGACCACATGACTGGACTTGTGAGCGGAAGTGTGGCCATACGCTCAATCGGGTTGAGTCTTAAAATGAGAGAGATTGACTTAGCGGAGAGATTTCTCTCAAGAATGGGCTTTCTTGGTGCCGAAAGTTGTTAAAATTTTAAGTCGAGCTATAACGAGTAGAATGGCTGAATGAAAACCAAACTGTTAAATGAATGGGAAGTTAATGTTTCTCCATTCCCAGAAACTAGGTGGCAAAAGCTCAGCTATAAACAGCTGAGAATTGGGCTGAAATGGGATAAACAGGAGTTGTTGGAGGCACTAAGAGAAAAAATTGATATAAAATTGCATTGAACATTAAAGCCAACAAAAAAGTTTATAAATAATAATAATTATATCTATTGTTAGAGATTCAGATAAGTAACAAAATGTGTTTGCTTAACCCTTTAGTAAGTCTGAATATTTGGGATATGGTGGCTTCTGACTGAGTGATAACAACTGGGCTACAAATCGAGTGAGGAAGAAAAAACCAGCAAGAAACCTGGCCTAGTTAGAGCTAAAAGCTAGTCAAGCGATACGTTTAATACTCGTAAAACCTAAGAAAGTCGTTATAAAAGTGACATTATAAGTAACAATAAATAAATCCAAAATAACAGATCCTCCCGACTAGTGCCGAAAGCCCCAAGAGCGCCTGAGAGTCGAGTGAAAGCTGCGCTCAAGCACCGCAACGAGTCTGACTGCCAAAAGCTGGCCACCCACAGAGCGTATGAGTGATATGCTGGCTGCTGAGTGGCCTCGTGGTCGCAAAAGCTCCGCAGGCGCGAACAGTTGTACACGCAACGCTCCAGCCGCCGAGCCGAGACACGGACGAAACGGAAAGCAAAGAATCGCATAGAACCGCAGTCGCAGGAGAGAAGAATCGAGCAGAGCGCGTCGCGAAAAACGCAGAGAAGAAAAACGAAAAAGAAGAAAAGAAAGTGTGGCAAGGAGGCGAGTGGCAAATGGCACACAAATTGTGTAGTGGGCAGCGAGCCAACGCCAAGTGAATTAGGACTCCGCCAGGATAACGAGGCCCACACGAATACCGAGTGGAGCCCCTCTATATGCCAACCGCCGTACAGATTCGCGAAAGTAAATCTCACTCGTGGCGCGAACGCGTGTGCTGCCAAAGGAAATAATATATGTATATATATGAAAAATCCGCTCCTTGACCGAAGAAGGATGTAGAAAAAAAAGAAGGAAATGTCGAGCATTTCATTATTGTGCCTTTACCTGTAAATGTCAGTGTCTGTGTCTCGCAAATAATTGCTTGAATCCGAGAGAGTGCCAGTGCAATTTTTTCAAAATCCCTGCATCCCCATTGTTTTAGCCGAGCAGCTGAAGGAAAATCAGCAGCAGTAGCAGCAGCAGCAAGAGCAGGAGCAGCAGAAAACCAGAGCACCAGCAGCAGCATAAAATCAATAATTTTTGCTTAAGCAGCCGCAGCAGCCGAAAAAAACAAAAAAAAAACGTTCTTTGCCAGCAAACATTAACTACCAAACAACAAAGACAACACACACACAACGAAACGAGAAAAACAACAATTTCTTTTTATAGCTCGTCCTCGTCGTCGTCCTGCCAGCGTCTGTGTGTGTGTGTGTGTCTCTCTCCGTCTCTCCTTCTCCGCAGTGAGAATGTGCGAGTGTGTGTGCGGTGGGCCAGAAGGTTACAGTCACAATCACACTCCCATTTGCATTAAGCACTAAGAATCCGGAAGCAGCGCCCAAGATAATACAGCAAGTACTTTTCCCGGAAAAGTGAAAAGTAACGACGGCCAGCAGTAGTTTATTATTGTATTACAATAATACTTGAGACACACACACATAACCCAAGCCCACGCACCCAGACACCTGCGCACAACAAAACGACAGCGGGCAGCGGGCAGCTCAACTTACATAAATAGCAGGCTGCTCTAGAGGGCAGAGGAGCCGAACAGCACTAAGTCCAAGTACAACGAACTGCAGCACTGCAGCAACATTAGCTCTTAACGACCAGGCGAGACACCCAGAAACCTATGGACAATGCCTATGTCTACTACAAGGTATTATGCCCGGCAGAGTCCAGCACCGGAAACAGTCATCCAATCAGTCAGTCAGCCAGTCAGTCAGTCAGACAGGCAGGCGGGCAACTGAAAACACCGAGAAATACCATCATGTCATCAGCTCGAAATGTCATTACTTCATCATCAGCACACAAGAACCTTCAACTCCATTCAAAAGTCAATCAGCCAGAGGCACATCACACAACAAACTAACAAAACCAACGAAATGCAACTAAACGAAATGTCTCTGGGTGGAATTTGCACATTTTCACCCCGCTTCTTCTCCTTCTTCAACTATGGTTTTGGTGGTACAATGGGCATATCCTAGGGTAAATGCAATCCTCGGCTCGGTCATCGTACAGTTCGGATGGAAATAGTGTAAATCAAAACGATGGCTATCAATGGGGCCACAATAGACACCCCACCCGGGCTCAATCCTAGACCCAACCCACACACAGCCAGACATTCAGACACCAAAAGCCATTTAAATGTCCTGTCAAGGCGTAACTTGAGCAACTCCAAGAGGGGAGGGGGAGGCAGTAAGTGAGCGATGAGAGCGGGAAAAGTTTAGAAACAATGATCACAGTGAGGAAAATAGGATGCAAATAGTGAGGTTATAGAATTAAATAAATAGAAGAGGTTATAAGATATAACTTATAACATTTTAGGCAAAGAAAACTAGTTTAGTACTAGTTTATTCCAGTTTTAAATTAAAATTTTCACTTTCTGTATGCTATTTTTCTCTGTGCAGCAACTGGCACGCAAAACAAATAAAACTTGTTAAACTTCTTCTGTTTAGCCTGTCCTTTTGTGGCCTCGAGCTGCAAATTTAATTTCACACACACAGTGCCACATATCAGTACACACACACACAGAGACAGGGCCAAAGCCAACATACAGTAATGCGGCAGGCCGCCATGCTGTCTAAAAAGGGGAAGGCGCATTGCCTGCTTTTCTGCGTAATTAGTGAAATTCGGCAACACGGCGAACAACTTGCAGAAAAGTGCAAGAAGCATAGACAGCAAGTGCAGACGGGCCCTGGCACTCGTTTTTCCATTTGACGCCCTTCACTCCCCCCTCCCCACATTTTTCCACCTCTCTCCCCGCCAGTGCCGTTTCCTATTCCCCCGCCCCTCTGCTGCTCGCACATCAGCTCTCATTAGCAGAAAGGCCTACCGAAAAATACCAAAAGCGAGCGAGCTAGCGAACTGACAGGGATGCACTTCATAAATGTCACTTGAAATACGCTTCCATCGGGCACGTGCGTGCGGGAAAAACACGGGACAGCCACTGACAATGGGTTAAGAACGGGGATTGGGGTTTGGGGGCGTCAGACAGGACACAATGGGGAAAAGGACTCTCTGTCTGGCCTTGCTTGCAACAAAACAAAAAAAAAAACGAAAGAAAAAACAACAGAACAAGCACAAACGAAACGAAACGTGAACGTGATGATTTGTCATGATTAACGCTGGGGGAAAGGGGATCCCCCTCATTGAAAAGCAGGGACTTTACCCGCATCCACTTTAATTTTTTCTCGTGTACCCGTTGCACGCAGAGTTCAAGGGTGTCTTTAGAACGTGCCAATGCATGTAACCCAAAAAGGATGCATATAAGGGATTAAAGCATTAATTAGAAAAGGGAAATTTAACCAGAAAGGTGCTAAGGTGGTGGAATTAAGGGAAACCCCACAAAGTATGCAACATAATTGCAAATAACAAAGCGAGGATATAATTGCCAACCAGTTTTAGCTTCAAATGTTACATTACCTCTGGTAGCAGAGGTATTTCATAGTCGGGGCACTCGAATTTGACAATATTTATGGCTTTTCTGCCTTGTTTTGTGCTGTTTGATGTGCTCACATGTCAATGTCGTTGTCGGGGAGGGGGGTACAGTTTCGCCCTGTCTCGCTCTCTCGCTCTCCCTCGCCTTCTTCCTCCCTCTTGAAATGTCATAAAATTTGAAATTGTTTTTCCCCCAGCTTTGTTTTCATTTTGCAATACATATTCGGTTTAATGTGTTTGTTTTTTAATTTTATGATTTGTGCTGGGCACGCAACAAACGAAAATAGCAGCAAAGTGAGTGAAAAGCCAGAAAATACACTCTGCTACATGTATTTGACACTTAACACACTTCCAACACAACTACACTGGCATACACACACATATCTTGGCTTTTGATTTCGCCTCTTACTTGTGTTCTTTTTGGCTTTGTTCTTGCTCTCTCTCTCTCTCTTTCTCTATCGCCCCTCTCTAGCCACCCCCTCCCGGTCTCTCCTTCTCTCTCTTGCTCTGTCTTTCTCTCTCTCTCTCTTTGCTCAGTTACCGCTATTGTAGTCCCTGTTCAAAGACACACAAACACACGTGACGTATACGTAACCTTGTAACCAAAATGTTGTTATTTCGGTCCGCCATTTCCATGTGTTTGTGTGAGTGTGTGGGTGAGCCAAAGTTCTTGGCATTATTTTAAGTGCTCTGCTCACCTGCGCTCTCTCTCTCTCTCGCTCTAGCTCTCCCCCGCTCTCTCTATCTATCTCTGTCTATCCCGCTTTGCCACTCTTTGTACTCTTCCTCTTGCCAGTTGGCATCATTTTCTAAATTTAAATTAATCTTTGTTTTACTTGGAGCATAAAAAAGTATATAACTGTGTGTTTTGTGTCTTAATGTTGTTCGTATAATCGTTTGTTTAACATTTCGCCCCTGTAGCTCACCACCTTTCCTCCCCCGTGTACCGTTAGTAACTCCCCTAGTTTTCTTTAATCACTTTATATATACATATATTTAAATGATTATTCCCTTACACTTTCCGAACTCGCTTTTTATTTAGATTTAATTTAATGACTCTACACTAACACAGACACGACACACACACACACAGCCACACAATGTTTGTTCTGCGTTTAAACTTAAACTTAGCATTTTGAACGGAACGCTGATTTTTGAACTCCTTTTCCTTACTGTTCTTACATAATCAAAAAGTAATATATAACATTTAACCAAAACACACCAAAGAGCAAACCATAGAAATCCGAAAATCAGAAATCACAAATCAGAAATCCGAAAATAAATATCCGAAACCGAAACCGAAAGCAAAATCCCAACTGAAATGATCAGATACCAATTAACAAAACATTAGTGAACTGTGATCTATTTAGCATACAAGAATAATTCTTTTGTCATTTTATTGCCAAAAGATGCAGATGATTTTTCCACGAAACCTATCGATTGTAATGGCTCCAATAATTGGCATTATCGAATCAAGATCCAAATTCAAATTCAAATCTAAACGAACCAAAAAAAAAATATAAATAAAAACACTTTCAAGTAGGCAAGAATTGTTGAATCATTAAGCAAGATCAAGCGACTCAATCAATAAATGCAAAATATATATTTGTTTTCAGAATTGATCTTTTTTAATTACGTACCAAAAAAAAACATATATTTTGTTGTTGTTCTAAAATAAATCACGCAAAAAATAAGAAACCGAAAAACAATTGAAGAAATGCAATAACAAATATAAAAACAAATTTGTTTACCAAGTATAAAATAAACGTATGCAACTATTTACAATATGCTTTTGTAATATTTTCGCACGATACCAAATCAAAAAAAAATCATATAAAATCAAAATAACTATATAACAAATGAAGAAAATACTACCGAAGGGAAAGCGATAACAAATTGATGAATACTTCGAGTAGACGGGCAAGAAGAAGAAGAAGAAGTTAAGCAAAGAAGTTCGATTCATTCACTGACAACTCTTTGACGATAAAATGATAAAACAATTACGACGTGTATATATATCCACAATATGGCTAACAAACATATGAATATATACTCCTACTCCTCTGTTTCTGTCTCTGTTTCTCCCCACTCTATCTCTCCATCTCTCGCTCTCTCTCTGTCTCACTGTCTCTTTCTATCTCTGTCGCTCTTTATATATAAATATATATATATACCGAATATCAGCAACTACAACTACTATATATATATATATAAATATGTTACTCTCCAGTATGTTGTTTTCGATATTATTGCGTTACTCCGCTTACGACAGACCGAGATATCCCCCCGCCATTCACCCTTCTCCGAAGAAAGTCCTGCCCCCCGCCCCCAAGATCCCTGACCAGAAAGAAAAAGAGAAAAAACAAGAAAAAAAGGACATTTACACACACACGTTCATGTGTGTCCTTATGTGCACATGTGTGGCGGTGTATTCGTGTTTGTGTATGATATATTACTTTTTGGTTTTTGTAAATATCGAACTAACTTCACCTACAAACGTTGACCGATCGGATCGAAGCTCTCGAACATGTTCCAAACTTTATCGTTTATCGATCTCTCACACACACACACAGAACACACATGACACAATGCAACAAGAACACTCCTTCATGATGGGTTCCACGCTCGCACACACACTCACAGAAACACAGACCCGTCCCGAACACACTGGAAATTACACTGGAAAAATTCCAATTATTAAGAATTCAAAAAGAAACGAAAGAAAACGATACTCTGCTCTGTCTGACACACATAACTTGCGTTCTTTCTATCTCTCTCTCTCTCTCTAAGTCTATGTAAGCGTCTCTCTCTCTCTGTCTCTGTCGATATCTTTCACAAACACTCTCTCTCTCTCTCTATCTCTCTCTCGCTCACTGTCTGTCTAAACAACTATATGAATATATATTTTGTTTGTTTGTTTCTCCAACACACCGAACCAAATTATTTAACAAATATACTTTTGCACGTTATTTCTATAATGCATCTGAACTATATATTGTTATACGAATATTTATGTTTCATTTCTGCGTACAAACAAAATACCGAAAAGAAAGAAAAAGCAAATTGTACAAAACCAAATACTGAAACCCAAACAAAATACCGCAAAAATACCAAGCAAACAAGACACCATTTTGAGAAAAACGAAAAATACGAAATCAGAATCCGAGTTGCATTTTGTATGCCACGTTGATCATGCCAGCGACCAGAGATACATTCACACACCCACCCACACACACTGACATAGGGATACCACCAGTAACACCCACCCAGCCACTCGTTCAGATACAAAGATACATAGATACATTCACATATAAATAGATACAAGCAGCCACCGCATCCTCGTGGCGGCTGTCAACCAAGTGACACACATTTCATGTTGCGCCTCTCCTCCCACACACATTACACCACAAACACACATAGTACCGCCCCCCGCCCTTGTTGAACTTTTTTTGGGTGCCAACAAGAGCCGTTGAAAGCCTAAGAACTAACTATATAAAGCCAAAAGCCGAAAGAGTTAACCAAATGGAAAAGCCAGAACGAAAAAGTACCAAAACCAGAACCGAAAATCATAATTCATAACCAACTAATCTCATATTCTATTACAAAACCCTATTGTAAATTAAGCGCAAAAAAGTGTCAACAACAAATAAGACTGAGAAACTTGCAGAAAAACAACAAAAATAATTAACAATTATAATAACAATAATAATAATAATGATAACAAGAACAAGAGAAGCAAAAAGCTAATTATTTACGTTTAAATATGGGGCCAGAATAGTCCGTAAGTGTTTCGGGCAAAAATCGCTTTCGCTATGTTAAATGTAATCCAATTCAAGAATACCTATATATATATATATGCATAATATATATAATGTAACCTCTATATATATAGATAGCTAATGTTTGTTAAGCCACGATCATGATCACGCTCCACACGATAAGCCAGAAACCAGAAACAGAACCAGAACCAGAAACAAAACCAAAACTAAAACCAAAACTTGAACTTAAAGCAGAAACCAAACTCAAACTTAAACTAAAACCGAAACTTAAACTTAAACTAAAACTGAAACCAAAACTAATACCAAATCATGCTGTGAGCACATCGAAGCCGGAATGTCGAGTGAAAGTTAAAAGATAACAGATATAACACCAGACCCAACAGCATAACAGACCCAGAGAGCTCTCTAGACACCACAGAAACAGCCAAGATCCAACTACCAAGTACCAACTACCAACTAACCCAACCAGTCAGTCAGTCAGTCACAGCAGTTACAGCAACCACCATTTGAAATCGCCCCGTTTCAGATGTACAATAACTACTCGGGCCTACCCGGAAGCAGCCCCCCCTTGCCGGACATTATCGGCCAGTACTACGGCCCAGGTCCCACGGTCCTGGGCCCCGGCTCTCTGCCCTACGGCTCAGCGGCGGGCAACGGCTACGGCCCCGCCTACGATCTGTACGGACCCTCGACCTCAGCCACCGCCGGCGGCTATGGCGGCCTCTACGATCCCCTGTCCACCGCCGCCCAGCTGTATGGGACGGGCCAGTGCCAGACCTCGCCCATTCGCAGGCGACGCTACAGCATCGCCGGCCTGCCCTCGGCCACCATGTACAACGATGTCTATGGCTATCCAGCGCCGCCGCTGCACCAGACCAGCTCCTCGAACATTGTGAATCTGCTGAACGAGGCCCACAAGTCGATATCGCGCAGCTCGCAGATCCTCAATCTCACGAACCAGGCGCGCCAGCTGGGACAGCTTGTAACGACGCCCTTGGGAGGTGTGGGAGGAATGGGCCTGGGACGCGTTGTGTCCAGCTACCCGACGCTGCACCCGGGTGACACCTCGCCGCCGTACCTCAACGACAACCTGATGCAGATGTCCACGAGCTTCTCCTCGCAGCCGAACATGTACTTCCAGCCGGCGGCGCAGGCGCAGCAGGTGCTGCCCACGCAGCTGTCGGCGGCCCAGAGTGCCGCTGCGGCGGCGGCGCGACTGCGGCCGGCGTACTCCGTGACGAATCTGGTGTCCAGCTATCCCACCACCACGGGCTACGGGGCCTGCAAGTATGGGGGGGGCTACGGGAATCCCTACCAGAGCGACCTGGGGGTCGCCGGCGGCTATGGGAATCCCCTGGCCCCCTTCCAGCAGCGCCAGCTGCTGGCCCAATCGCTGCACGCCTCCAACCCCGCCATCTCGCAGTACTACCAAAGCCAGGTGCCCGGAGCAGGAGCCGCCGGAGCAGCGGCCCTGGCCTATAATCTGCAGCAGCAGTTTGCCGGAACGCAGCACTATGGAGGCAGTGCCCAAGGGCCGCCGCTGGGACACTCGCACATCCAGGCATCGGTGCAGCAGCAGATGCATCCGCAGTACCAGTACCATGTGCATCAGCATCAGAATCACCTGCAGACACACCCACTGGCGGCGCTGGCCAATACGGCGGGGCCGTTCGGCGGGACGTTGGCCAGCAGCGCCAGGGATTATGCGGAGGGACTGCATCACGGCCACACGCACCAGCATCAGCATCAGCATCCGCATCAGCATCTGCATTCGCATCTGCACTCGCATCCGCATCACTCCTCGCATCACTCGCATCACACGGCATATCCGCACTCGCATACGCACCATCAGGCGCAGGGGCAGCCACATCAAGCCCACCATCACCACCATCTGCCATACTCGAAACTAGACTTAGATTACCCGAAACTGCCGCAAGAGCATAAGCGACAAGTAAGTTTTAAATTTGACGTAGACACGCTATCCCTAGACTCCTAAAGAGCAACTCACCAAAGTCCCTGAAATCTGAACTAAAAAACTATACGAAATCTGAAGAAAATCCCTAAAAAGAAATTCGAAACAATTCGAAACAATTTGAAAAATTCGTTAAAAAAATGTCCCCAACAACTCGAAATTCAACTGTTCATCGTCATCGCCATCGCCATCGTCACCATCAAGTCATCCTCTATATATATAACAATCAGAGATCGAACGAACCCCATCTGGCCATCGGCATATAGACCCCTCCTCTATATAGAGATGGCAGGCCGATCTGCATTTAACGCTTTCCTCTGCATCAACCAGTGAGCCCCTGGCAGTGAACGGTTCTCGCGTAGGGAGAAGATAAGACACCAAGTATTATACATACAATATATATACAAGATATATGATAATAAATCGGAATACTCTTAGTAGAACTAGGCTAAGCTAAGCAGCGGAGAGTGGAGAAGGAGAACTATTGTTTCATGTGCCATTTTAAAGTAGCAACAGTAAAAGCGAAACGAAACAAAGCGAACGATATAATAAATAACGATAATTATCGATATATAAACGATTAATGCTTATCCTTGATTTCGATTTAGGTTCTTTGCATAGAGCACTCAGGGCAGAACTTTTCAGAGAAAATAAAAGGGGAGAAACGCCAATTGTTTGACCTTCTGTTGTGGAAATTGTAGAACCTTGCTCTTGACTCTCAAAAGTAAAAGACTGTATATAAAACTAAATGAGATTTACTCACAAGTTAAACAACAATTTATATATATACACACACAGGCTAAGAAATGCGAAATGAAATAAAATTTACTTTAAACTTGTGTGAAAGCAAAACGCAGAAGCAAAAATAAACGAAAAACGAAGCTTAAAATTTATTAAATCAAAACCTATAGTGTAACTCGTACTTAGTATGAACATTCGACAACTTAGCCAATTGTTAGAGCAGCACAGACACACATTCTATCTATCTGTAAGCGACTAAAGTAACGAAGCCCCTCAGCATGGTCATAGTAACCCCAGGGGGGCCCTCTCCTATACCCCAGCAACCTAGTAACTACCTAACTAACCAGCAAGTCTAACCCAATTATAACTTTCTCTCTCTTCTCTCTATCTCGTATTAGTGGGCATCATTTGCGTAGAAAAATTGTTTAACTTAAGCCTAACTTTTGACTTTTTCCTCCTCAACCTAAGCCTCAGAATCCTCGTAAAGTTAGGTTAGAACCTTAAGTTTCAACTCTCCCGAAAGCCTTCCCCAGCAAAAGCAAATGCAAGAGTTATAAACTTATTAACTAGCGTGTGATTAGCAATGAAGGTCAATTATGAACGAAAACATTGAAATTTATATGTGCAATCTAGAGCCGGATATATGTATGTATGTAGATCGCCTTGGCATCGATCGATCGGTTGGATTAGTTTTTGTGTGTCTGAGAGACAGCCAGCAAAGTGAAAACGATGAAGCATTCAAAATGTGTCTATGCGAATACTATATTGTATTATATGTATTCGACTCAACTAGTGTTTGTATTTCGTATTCGAAGAAGCGCTTTATACACTCGATAGATATCGATAGGCATCGATAAGTATACAAAATAATCAAGAGCTAATCCCCCGATTGAGTTTTATTCTCCGAACTTTGTTCGTTTTCTGAAGCCTAAAATCAATTTGAACATTTATTAGAACGGTAAGCGGAATTATTTTGAGTAGTAGACACTTCTAAGTCGGACTATCGATTATAAACGTGCTTTATCTTGTTTATTTGTGCTTAAAAAATCGAAAAAATCGAAAATTTGAAAAATCGAAATTTAATGCTTAGATGATATTTCTCAAAGAAAGTAAAAATTCTTGTTAAAGTAGTGGTTAAAAATATATACAAAATAGACGATTCGGTTCGGAGTTGTGAATCCGGCAGTTACTTTCGTTTTTCGACCCTAGTTGTAGTTGGTAGTTCCCCCTAAAATATGCAGCAATCGCAGAACAAATGCGGAAATTGTGTTCATAGATAAAAACTCTTTTCAATTGTTTATATATACATATGAATATATATATATAATGTGAGTGTAGTCGAGAGATAAAGCTTATCACTAGCCAATTCGAAAGACAGCACTCCGGTGCGAGCGTGTGAATAGATAAGTAGATACGGAGATAAGAAGATACAAAGATACAAAGATACTATTATCCACTAGCTTTTCCAACTTCTGTTCTTGTTGTTGCTCAGCCAAAGGAAAACTACTTAGATTACCCCCTCGACTCGGTATTTGATTTGTATAACCCCCCCTCTACAAGACGACGAACAGAACAAGAAACGAGGCATTTGAATATTGATATAAGATATACACACATTATACATAACTCTCTCTCTATATATATATATATATATACTTGTATTGTATTTGAATAATTATGGTTAATATTCTGATTATACGCATATACATTTATGGTCCCACGGGATGTACTATTTATACAATGATTTAACTGTAAACCTAATTAAGATCGCATTCAGACTTAATTCCGACAAGCAACAAAGCAAAGAATATTCTCGAAATCTGTTAAACTTAACTTAAGCTGTAAGCATTATAAAATGGAAACTTTTCGAAAGCAAACAATAAAATTACATACGAAAACCGAACGTCCGAAAGTCGTTCATGGAAAGAGAAACCAGAAAACATTATAAAGAGAACAGTCCTCCAAGACACAAGCACACCCACCACAACACACACAGTTGACACTACAAAAGGATAATAACACCCAACGAGGGCGGTTAGGATAACGAGTACCTGTACCTGTACCTGTACCGAAATGGGGAGGGGCCCAAAGACATTATCCATATCCACCACTTCTCAGTCATCCTCTACAAGGCGTAAGCTCGCTCTTCGCACCTCTTAATCGCTCATTTCACACTCAGTTGCCACCGCAGCAGGATGCTCGTACTTCCTGTTGTGAAAACAAAAATAAATATAATAAGCAGGCCAAGAACACACCAAGTATCTGTAGTCCTGGCTAAGGATCTGTCCCCGGCCCAGGCATTACCATAGCGCCCAGCAAATCTTGATCTAATTATCTGTACTTGTTCGTTCCTTTCCAACCACCCACAACCACCACCCACAACTCCAACTCCCCATCCGACCCTCAGCTGGACGAATTCCGTCTTGAAATACAGAGAAGGGATCAAGAGATCCTGGCGATGGCGGCCAAAATGAAAACCCTCGAGGAGCAGCATCAGGTAAATTGAATCGCCAAGGCGTCGGGCCAAACCGCCCCCCCAAGTTTGTCGTTTGCACAGTAAAGTAATATCCGTTAGGACTACCAGCGGCACATAGCGGTGCTCAAGGAGTCGCTATGTGCCAAAGAGGAGCACTACAACATGCTGCAGACGGACGTCGAGGAGATGCGCGCCCGCCTCGAGGAGAAGAACCGGCTCATCGAGAAGAAGACCCAGGGCACACTCCAGACCGTGCAGGAGCGCAACCGCCTCACCAGCGAACTGACCGAGATCAAGGACCACATGGACATCAAGGACCGCAAGATCAGTGTGCTCCAGCGCAAGGTTAGATCCGACAATCCCTTAACCCAACCAGCAGCCAGAGAAGTAAAGGGTTTCCTTTTATTTGGAGTGTTATTAGAGCAGATTATCATTAACTTAATTTTTGTAGTAAGATTTTTAGTATCTCTAGAAAGTTAAGTTATAGCTCAGATACAATCTCCAATCATGTAACAAATCAAAAAGGAAACTCTCCCTTCTGATTGCACACTCCTCAAGCCCTGCTCTCTCTTCCCACTCTGTAGATCGAGAACCTGGAGGATCTGCTCAAGGAGAAGGACAACCAGGTGGACATGGCGCGTGCCCGTCTCTCCGCCATGCAGGCTCACCACAGCAGCTCCGAGGGCGCCTTGACCAGCCTGGAGGAGGCCATCGGCGACAAGGAGAAGCAGATGGCCCAGCTGCGGGACCAGCGCGATCGAGCCGAGCACGAGAAGCAGGAGGAGCGCGATCTCCATGAGCGTGAGGTGGCCGACTATAAGATCAAGCTGCGCGCCGCCGAAAGTGAGGTGGAGAAGCTACAGACGCGCCTGGAGCGGGCCGTAACCGAACGGGAACGACTCGAGATCAAGCTGGAGGCCTCGCAGAGCGAACTGGGCAAGTCCAAGGCCGAGCTGGAGAAGGCCACCTGTGAGATGGGTCGCAGCAGCGCCGACTGGGAGTCCACCAAGCAGAGGATTGCCCGCTTGGAGCTGGAGAACGAGCGGCTGAAACACGATCTGGAGCGTTCGCAGGTACTCGTGCATTATGACCAGTTTAACACGCTTATCCTCGCGGATATAATATGTCCAAAAATCAAGACCATAACTAAAACTACAGCTAACTTATCATCAATCTGTTCGTATGTATGTGTGTGCGCTGTGTACATATAACCGAGGGACACGCATACATGCATACTGCTATATCGATAATCTATGAACCCATTTGCATACACATACCTTTATGTGCTATCTGTAACCACATCTATATCCATATCTATATAAATATATATATCTATATCTATATCTGTATCTGAATATGTATTTACATGTACACATTACGCATCCCAACTACCCAACAACAACAATAATAATAATAACTACAACAACAACCAACCGACCTAAATAAAATATAAAAAACAACTCACCCAACATAAACCAAATATAGATGCAGCTAGATGAACAGACCACACTACACAAAGTAAGCCCAATAATCCGAATTCCAATCTTCCAATTGCCAAAACTAGATAAATTGCATAATATCGTAAATCGTAGTTAGTAGATACTTTGAATATCGTAAAAAGTTGAGAGTTTTGTACTGAAGAGCAGCGATGGGTATTTTGATGTGATATGTAGCTAGCATATCGCACCAATATCGACAAAAATATATGACAATATCATTAAAATATTAAAATATCGAAAAATATCGATTTTGGGGATATTATCAACAAATATCTGCAAAATTGTACAATCTTTAAGATTATTATTTTTTTGTAATTTGTTTTTATTTTAATTTCCAAAAACTTATATATATATTATATATAATTTACAAAAAAAAAATCGATAAATTATCGATAAATTAATATTTTCTGGCTTTCCTAGTCAGCAAACTTGGGAGCTCTTCGAGCCTAGAACTTAGGTTATCGACTACTCTCCCTCTCTCAGTGTATGCCCACCGCTGCTCTTGAATATCGTAACAGTATATATTACCGTAAAGTCGAGTTTTGTAATATCGTAAATTGAATTTCCCATTTTTTGATCTTAATTAATGAAAGTAAAGATCTTGAATACCGTAATTAGTTTCTTATCGAATATCGAATCATCGAATTCCGCTATTATGCAAATCGCACCTTTTATGTATCGTAAATCCCCACATATATATATATCGTATATAACTCACGATTAGCTGCTCCAAACACACCGAAACCCTTATTTAAAATTCCATTCACCATTTAGAGCCAGCAGGCTGAAGTCTCACTTAGCAGCACTCAGAAGCACACATTCAACGATTTCAGGTCCGATAAGGCCCTGACATATTGCGCACTTAGATACTTAGATACTTAGAAGGGATTAGCAGCACTCGCCTAGTTGGGTTTTGATTTAATCGGTGTGCAGACAAACGGAGGTGTGAATAAGTTCAATTGATTGCCGCCCGACATGCACATCCCCAAACGAATCACACCCGAGGGCGTGATTTAAGATTAAGATTATATATATATAAATATGTTCCGTATCCGTACTCTTGCAGAATGTACAAAAGTTAATGTTCGAAACGGGCAAGATATCGGTAAGTCGGCCAAGCCGCTGACCCATCCAAACGGGACAACCCGCTCTCACCTGCTCAGAATCCCAGTCATTTTCTCCCTAACCCCAGCGTAATATGCAGCCAGTTTTTAGATAAAAAAAAGCTCACACCATGATAACGAGATTGAATGAATATTTATAGAGGACCAAGCGTCAAATGCAAAATTAAAAGTCAAGCAAAAGTCTCATTGAATCATTCACAGCTTCATGGATTGGATCCAAATGTTGACAACAGCTCGCCTGCTGGACTCATCCGAGCACCGTCATCATCATCCTTTATCATTATCCTTGTAAAGAAACACTCTGACTTCACACACACACTAACATTTGCTAATGCCTTGAACCGCTTTCGATTGTTGTTTCGTTGCACTTGTTATCCTTAAAAAAAACTCCCTCTGGTCGTGTTCAAACCACTAATTTGCCCGTCTCTCGTCCACGCACAGACGACGTTTGGCAGGACCACGATGACCACGTCCCAGGAACTGGACCGGGCCCAGGAGCGGGCGGACAAGGCCTCCGCCGAGCTGCGACGCACTCAGGCCGAGCTGAGGGTCACTCAGGTATGGTCCACTTGAACCCACACTTTTGCCTGCGAATCGAGACAGCCATATACTATATATCATATATCGATATGCATATCCGAATGCTCTTTTAGTTAGCTTAACATATACATATATATATGTATATATATATATTAATATTTTATGTACGAAACGAACTCTGCAAGTGCATTGCTCAGGCAAATGCCAACCATATCTCTGTGTGTGTGTATATACCAATATATATATACTCGTTTCTATATATCTCGGCGTGCGTGTGCCTTGTTGATGGACCAAAAACTTTCGCCCCCGCGATGAGGAGACTTTTCCGATTGACACCTGCCCCCTGACACACAAATGAACACCTCTTTCCGCTGCCACATGCTAAAGCCACACGCCCACACACAACCCGAGCGCACAACAAGCACACACAAACACGCGCACACACCTTTAGAGTCCTTCCGCAGAGGAAGTCGGGTTTATAAACTCGATTTGAGCTACTTTTATGTTCTATTGCTTCTTTCGTAACCTTTACTTTAAACTTTAAACTTTAACGTAACTGTAACTGTAAACGTAACTTGTAAATGTCTATAGTAACTCTATGTAAAATGGTAAACTATTTGAGACGATGTATACTAAAACCAAAACTCTATCCAAACCGTTGTGCTTACATTCATTCTCTATATATAGGGCGACTTTGAAAAACGTTTTGTGAGTAAACCGCTTCCAAGCAATCAATCAATCAAACAAGTTTTTAGTAAAGCAACTAACCGTAATTGAATACGATTGCCAACTCGAACTAATGCATCTGACCATGCCTTAAAAGTAATCCAAAGAAACCCAAAAACCAAAAAACAAAAATCAAACCAAAGCTAGTTGCAATCTGTCACTTGTTCAATTTAAAGTAACTTGCATATTGCCTGTGAATATACTAACATTGCCGTCATACAAGCATAAAATCAAACACACACACATACTATATATATATAGCATACATACATACACATTGTACATACATGCATAGAGATTGACCTTGGTGGAAAAAATGCCTAGAGCTTATCCGTCATAGTTCCGGTGTTTTCCCCGATACGAAAAGCCCGCCCCAAGCCGGAAGCTAGCAAAGTATGACAAAGTATCCTGGAGCGTTTTGCCATCTGGATACACACACTCACACACACACACCGCGACCCACACACGCACACTACTACTATTCGAGGTCCAAAGAAGGAAGAAGCCCAAAGAAAAGCGGAAACTGGCTTATGGCCTCTGTTAATTGACTTAACTGCGTTGTCACTTTCACTCGCTCTCACACTCGCTCTGCCACACACACTAGCGCACACTTACGCACACACTTTGCCTTACTTTGCTCTCGCACCTTCACTCTTTTCCTCAATCAACTCACGCTATTTGCTCTCTCTCTCTATCTCTCTCGCTCCTCCTAATTTTCCACCTGCACTAATGAGCCATCTGTGGTTGTCTACTTCATCCTGAACTCATCTGGCACCCAGTGTTATTCAGTTCATCTATTTGCCAAGTTGTACCCTCTTTCCCATACCCAGTTTCCTTCTTAAATGTCAAGTTCTTAAAGGTTTTTGGGGTTTTCTTCTACATTTAATTAAATTCCTTGAATTTCCGGTATAACAATTCCATCTACCTAAAGCTTAATCACATACCACACGTCCTTGTACTCTTCTTTCCTTAGTTATTTCCCTGTTTTTCTTAAAACCTTCCTAAAATCTTTATTTATCCAACAGTTCCTTTAACCCCCTAGTACCAAACCAACGAGTTCCTTTCCTCTTCCTGTGATCTCTCACTTCCTGTGATCTCTCGCTCGCTCTCTTACTCTCGTCCAATCAAGTGTTAACCTCTCTCAGCATAAATCGCTCGCTATTCCTCTAACTCTCTCTCTATCGCTCGCTCGCTCGCTCGCTAGACGTTGTGATCGTGTTCGTAATCGTAATCGTTATCGTAATTTAAGTACTACTTATCGTTACTTAGTATTTGTCGTTTGTCACCCTTAACCTTTGATTTGTGTCTACTAATCGGTCAGACATCCAGTCAGTCAGTCAGTCGAATCAATCAGTCATTTAAGCAACCTAGTCCCCCATGATGGCCTGTAAATAATATCCGTTATCCAACATCCACTCTACCCCCTCCGAAACAACAACAACAACAACATCATAAACCCAACGATCCCAACAACGATCGATCGATTGATAATGAAACAACCATGAAATGGAAACGGAAAACCAAAATACAGTCGGATGCGGAGCGGGCACGTGAAGAGGCAGCCGCCTTGCAGGAGAAGCTGGAGAAGAGCCAGGGCGAGGTGTACCGGCTCAAGGCGAAGCTGGAGAACGCTCAGGGCGAGCAGGAGAGTCTGCGCCAGGAGCTGGAGAAGGCGCAGAGCGGTGTCTCGCGCATCCACGCCGATCGCGATCGGGTAGGCAAAAAACCGTTTAGCTAGCTAAGCACCCGACCGAAACCCCCCTGAAGGTCCCCACCTAACCACCCTGCCACACCACACTCACTCACTCACTGACCCAAAAAAAACCACCATCCCCGTTGCACAGGCCTTCTCCGAGGTGGAAAAGATCAAGGAGGAGATGGAGCGCACGCAGGCGACGCTGGGCAAGTCGCAGCTGCAGCACGAGAAGCTGCAGAACTCGCTGGACAAGGCCCAGAACGAGGTCGATCACCTGCAGGACAAGCTGGACAAGATGGGCACGGAGAACCGTCGTCTGGTGCTGGAGAAGGAGAAGCTCACCTACGACTACGACAACCTGCAGTCGCAGCTGGACAAGGCGCTGGGCCAGGCGGCCCGGATACAGAAGGAGCGCGAGACGCTCACCCTGGACACGGATCGCATTCGCGAGAAGCTGGAGAAGACGCAGGTATGCCCGGGTCCCATCCAAGCCCAAACCCGAACCGCACCGAACCGAACCCACCGCCCCACACACAACCATCTTCGAAGTGACTAGCTAACTAACCGATACCTGTCTGTGACCGTAAACGTAAATGTGTTGTGCTAACTTTACACCCCTGAGATAAGCTATATAGACTAACTAACCCTCAAATACTACTATAAAACTTACCGAAGCCTCGCTTAGATCGATGTGACTGCTATTGCTTAACCCCCCCAGAAACCCAAACCCGCGCCTTGTATATATAATTAACTACTTATCCCTAACATATATCTCTACGTATGCGTAACTATCTTTCGACCGTCACACACGTCTAACACACACTTACACTCGCAATAAACACAACTACGAAATACCAGATGCAACTGGCGCGCATCCAGAAGGAGCGGGATCAATTCTCCGACGAGCTGGAGACGCTCAAGGAGCGCTCCGAGTCCTCGAATACCCTCCTCATGAAGGCTGCCCGCGACCGGGAGGCAATGCAAACGGATCTGGAAGTCCTCAAGGAGCGCTACGAAAAGTCGCACGCCATCCAGCAGAAACTCCAGGTAATTGACCCCGCCTTCCCCCCACTTCTAACGATTCGATCTTCTTCAGGTATCCCTGGTGTACCCAGAAAACGAAACGAAACCCAAAACAATTGGCTAACAACCCAAATCCAAACCGAACCCTTAACCCTTAACCCTTAACTCTTAACTCTTAACTCTATACTATATAATCCATGACTTGTCTGTACTGCATATTGTTTCGAAACAAAAAAAAAACAAAAAAAACCGCATGAGAACTGATCTGAACTACCAGTGAATTGGCTGTATATGTAAATCCGTAGCTTCCCCACGCATCCCGCTGCCCGCTGCTGACGAACGCCCCCCGTGACCTAATCCCCTTCCATTGTGCTAACTATCTTCCAGATGGAGCGCGACGATGCCGTCACCGAGGTGGAGATCCTCAAGGAGAAGCTGGACAAGGCCCTGTACGCCAGCCAGAAGCTGATCGACGAGAAGGACACCTCCAACAAGGAGTTCGAGAAGATGCTGGAGAAGTACGATCGCGCCCAGAACGAGATCTATCGCCTGCAGTCCCGCTGCGACACGGCCGAGGCCGATCGTGCCCGGCTGGAGGTGGAAGCGGAGCGGTCTGGCTTGGCGGCCGGCAAGGCACGCGAGGATCTGCGCAAGCTGCAGGACGAGAGCACACGACTGCAGGAGGCCTGCGATCGGGCCGCGCTCCAGCTGAGCCGCGCCAAGGAGTGCGAGGACAATGCGCGCAGCGAGCTGGAGCACAGTCGCGATCGCTTCGACAAGCTGCAGACGGACATCCGGCGGGCCCAGGGAGAGAAGGAGCACTTCCAGTCGGAGCTGGAGCGGGTTACCTACGAGCTGGAGCGGGCCCATGCCGCCCAGACCAAGGCGGGTGCCAGCGTGGAGGCTGCCAAGGAGGAGGCCGCCCACTATGCCGTCGAGCTGGAGAAGATGCGCGATCGGTACGAGAAGAGCCAGGTGGAGCTGCGCAAGCTCCAGGACACGGACACCTTCGGGCGGGAGACGCGACGCCTCAAGGAGGAGAACGAGCGGCTGCGCGAGAAGCTGGACAAGACGCTCATGGAGCTGGAGACGATCCGGGGCAAGTCGCAGTACGAGTCGGAGTCGTTCGAGAAGTACAAGGACAAGTACGAGAAGATCGAGAACGAGGTGCAGAACATGGAGTCGAAGCTGCACGAGACCAGCCTGCAGCTGGAGCTGTCCAAGGGCGAGGTGGCCAAGCTGCTGGCCAACCAGGACAAGCAGCGCTCCGAGCTGGAGCGGGCCCACATCGAGCGGGAGAAGGCGCGCGACAAGCACGAGAAGCTGCTGAAGGAGGTCGATCGTTTGCGCCTGCAACAGTCCTCGGTGAGCCCCGGCGATCCGGTCCGAGCGTCGACGTCCTCCTCTTCCGCTCTGTCCGCTGGCGAGCGGCAGGAGATCGATCGGCTGCGCGATCGCCTCGAGAAGGCGCTGCAGTCGCGCGACGCCACCGAGCTGGAGGCCGGTCGCTTGGCCAAGGAACTGGAGAAGGCGCAAATGCATCTGGCCAAGCAGCAGGAGAACACCGAGTCCACGCGCATCGAGTTCGAGCGCATGGGCGCCGAGCTGGGCCGCCTGCACGATCGCCTCGAGAAGTCCGAGGCCGAGCGCGAGGCCCTGCGCCAAAGCGGACGAAACGGTCCCGGCTCTGCCCCCCACCCGCAGCTGGAGAAGCATGTCCAGAAGCTGGAGTCCGATGTCAAGCAGCTGGCCATGGAGAGGGAGCAACTGGTGCTGCAGCTGGAGAAGAGCCAGGAGATTCTCATGAACTTCCAGAAGGAGCTGCAGAACGCCGAGGCGGAGCTGCAAAAGACACGCGAGGAGAATCGCAAGCTGAGGAATGGCCACCAAGTGCCGCCACCAGCTGCAGCACCGCCCGGGGCCTCTCCCGCCGAGATCCAGGCCATGCAGAAGGAGATCCAGGCGCTGCAGCAGAAGCTCCAGGAATCGGAGCGCGCCCTGGCAGCTGCCGGTCCTCAGCAGGCTCAGGCTGCAGCGGCGGCCGGTGCGAGTCGCGAGGAGATCGAGCAGTGGCGCAAGGTCATCGAGCAGGAGAAGGGGCGAGCCGACATGGCCGACAAGGCAGCCCAGGAGATGCACAAGCGGATACAGGTGAGATTCAAGTCGGTTTGGAAGCACAAGTTGACAAAGAGAAACATGAAATCACCAAAAATTAACGTATATCTTAATGTTATATATTATATTATATATGCAACACAACATAATACTCTGATACTTTTCAAGTCACTAATTTTCACACATTTTTAATGCCAATATATGTAAGTATTTCCCATTATCATTTGGTAGTTACTTCATTTCGTTAAGCGTTCTGAGAGCAAGTTGATTCAGGTTCAAATTATGCATTCTAATATTAAATTTAAATGCTTGCAGCTTACCTTATTTATTATTATATTAATTTAATTAAACACTTACACAGTTCTAAATGTTACAGCTCTTTTCAAATAAATATTGGATACCATGGCTACACTTTTAATAAATTTTAATCAAGAAAACTACTAACATTTCCCCATGTTCTAGCTTATGGACCAACACATCAAGGACCAGCATGCCCAGATGCAGAAGATGCAGCAACAGATACAGCAGCAGCAGCAACAGGCGGCGCAACAGCAGCAGCAGGCAGCGCAGCAGCAGCAACAGGCGGCGGCCGGTGCTGGCGGAGCGGACCCCAAGGAGCTGGAGAAGGTCAAGGGCGAGCTGCAGGCAGCCTGCACCGAGCGGGATCGCTTCCAGCAGCAGCTAGAGCTTCTGGTCCAGGAGCTGGAGAAGAGCCAGGTGAGCTCAGAGTGGGTTTTCCCCTTAAACGCAATATTTATTCCATCACCTCTTCCCCAGATGTCCAACCAGGAGCAGGCCAAGCAGCTCCAAACATCGCAGCAGCAAGTACAGCAACTGCAGCAGCAGGTGCAGCAATTGCAGCAGCAGATGCAGCAACTGCAGCAGGCGGCCAGCGCGGGTGCCGGTGCCTCCGACGTGCAGCGCCAGCAGCTGGAGCAGCAGCAGAAGCAGCTGGAGGAGGTGCGCAAGCAGATCGACAACCAGGCCAAGGCCACCGAGGGCGAGCGGAAGATCATCGACGAGCAGCGCAAGCAGATCGATGCCAAGCGCAAGGACATCGAGGACAAGGAGAAGAAGATGGCCGAGTTCGATGTGCAGCTGCGCAAGCGGAAGGAGCAGATGGACCAGCTGGAGAAGTCACTCCAGACGCAAGGTGGTGGCGCGGCAGCCGCCGGCGAGCTCAACAAGAAGCTAATGGATACGCAGCGTCAGCTGGAAGCGTGAGTATCTTTCTCTCGTTTTTAAATTTTTTTAATTAAGATTATTTTTATTTTAATTTATATTTAATTTTTCTTGTTGGGTGGGCAAACATAAATCAAATTATTTACAAAACTCAGAGTTCTCTACCGTCAAAGAACTTTCTTTTTCAACCTGTACTGCAAACACGTTCCAATTTGTATCTAGTGGATAGTAGCAAGATTGTATCTTATTTTCCGATTTGCTTTTCCATTGCAGATGCGTCAAGGAGCTGCAGAACACAAAGGAAGAGCACAAGAAGGCGGCAACCGAAACGGAACGCTTGCTGCAATTGGTACAAATGTCGCAGGAAGAGCAGAACGCCAAGGAGAAGACCATCATGGATTTGCAACAGTGAGTCTTTACAATATCTTTCGCTTTAATTTATAAACTAATCAAAATAATGCCTTTTTCAGAGCCTTAAAGATCGCTCAAGCCAAAGTCAAACAAGCACAAACGCAACAACAGCAGCAGCAGGATGTAAGTTTGCAAAACGAAAAAGGATACAGTAGCTGAAATCGTATTAAACTGAATATTTTCTCTCTTATTTTTAGGCTGGGCCAGCTGGCTTCTTGAAGAGCTTTTTCTAAACAGTGCCCACAGAAACACACACACACATACAGATCTTCAGATGCAGTATCTTTACCTGTACTATTTACCTGCAGCGATCATGGAGAACCGAAACACAGCAAGAAGTTACCAAAAGCACTGTCTACTATTTTGTATACTACCGATGCCGATACCGTTACCAAACCAATACCAACTATGCAGTATTTCTAAAAAAAAAACTCACAAACAAACACACACACACGATATACACACACATTTGTAAATGACACCATGTAAATGCAATGCGAAATGCAAATTATTTGATATTTATGTGTATTGTGTAATTAGGTTGCCGCTATACTCAAATTGTGGATGCATTTAAAAGTCAGCTGGTATAGCGTACTTTGTAAACTCTCTTAACTCTCTCTCTCTCTCTATCTCTAAACTCACTAACTCGATACTTTTCGAACTCGAACTCAACTTAAAGTTTATCGTTAGACAAAACACAGCTCCCTCCTTCTGTCCTTCACCTTTCTCTCTGTCGGTCGAAGCTGCAGAAACGTAGACTACTTCCTGAGGCACTGCTGCATCCCCAGCCATTAGAATGTGATGATATCGAGGAAGGAGATAGTAACCGCTTTGGACCCAGAGTGCACTGTGTTATATAAGCTAGTCAGTCCCTGTTATAGTTAGTTAAACATGAGCATCAAAAACACACCCAGAGTCACACAGCCACACTGTACATAACATCGGAGGAGGAGAGGCATGATACGGATACTACTATATGTAGAGCAATAAAGGATAAACCCTACACAGATAATACAAATGATATGATATACATGTAAATTGTAGTTACATGCATTGCGATTAAACCAATTATATATTGCGTAGCCTTTAGCCGTGTACCAAAAAGAACTATCTGCGAGTATATAGAGGAAAGACACTACCTATATTATTATTACCCATTCAAATAAACTCCAGCATCCACCACAACCAACCGATATCTCTATTTTAATTAGTTAAATCTACACAATGTCCCCAGAGAGATCGAGTCCATTACGCAAGCTTTACCTATCTCAGCTGTGAATGCGAATTAGAAGGAGTACTTACATATAATCCGGGGTCCCCTTGTAATCTTAGCTTTTGGTTTAGAAGCGGAACAGAGGGTGTTATTGTTACATGATATACATATATACATAGCTATAGTAGCCAACGTTAGTGTTTCCATTGAGTGCTATATCATTTCGATTCTGTTTTAATTACCTAGAATGAAATTTAAGGGGAGAACGGGAAAGAATACGTGAGATAAGAATAAGGAGTCATCACTGCCAGTGTAAGCAAGCATATTTGATAGAAAGGATTTTGAGAGGAGGGTTCGCTTAGGCCTAGGGATTATCACCTTAGATTATTGCATTGCATTTGACTTTCGGTTAACATAGAGCCCGAGGCACCCCCACCCACCCACGAAGACATTCAGCCAGATACGAAGCAAAAAGACACAACACAATCATATCATACAAGCCTATATATCATAATACCCGAACGATGGAGTAGTTCTCCCGCTCCTTGGCTTAGTGCTTTAAATTAACCGCAGATCTTTCGGCGCACCTAATACTTAGATAATCGATTAATGACCAAGAAAATAACGATAGAGCTGCGCTTTCCTTGCTTTGACACCTCGGTTCTGCGATCGTTCGATTTGTGTACATATGTTAGGGTACTCCTTGCCCCCGCCCCCGCCCCCCATCTCTCCCTTTCTCTGGCCAAAAAGGTCCCCAGAAAAGTTCCTACAGCAGGAACGTCGGGTTTTTTACGGTGCAGTTGAAGTAGGGTGCAGGAGTCAATGCGAGTTCGCGCGTCAAGTAATAATTAGTTACATCTTCGTGTTCGACAGAAGTGTACATAAGTGTCTAGTTGTGTAAGCATAACAGCAAGTGTATAATATATGAAAGCTAACCTATATATATATATATATATTATATATGTATAACGATATCAAATCAACCTATATGCAGACCATTGAGAACACGAGAACAATTAACTATCGACAAATCAAACCGACCTAACTTCACCGTAGGACCTACACATCACTCTGGCTCCTGGGCTCCTGAGAAGACACACACGTTGACAATACAACCACCCACAAGGACACGAGACACACTCAGATACAGATACACACGATCTCAGATACAGTTTCAAATCAAGGTAGACACATTTTTTACGAACGAACGCAACATATCCGAGGCGCGGGAGAGTGCTAGATATATCCGATATCCGTAGCATCCACAAATTTTGAAAGCGATCTCCTAAAGCTGCGAGTTCCACTTGGCCACCCAGTCACTTTCACTTTCACTCTCGCTCCCGAGTTCTACAAGATGGAAGAAACGTTTGCCTTTAACTACTTAACTTAACTAAACTTAACTTAACTAAACTTAACTTAACTTAACTAAACTTAACTTACCACGTATCGTACGGTTAGCCTAGATAGTCTCAATTACAGCAGCAACAAATCTGAGAATAAGAACATGAACTAACGGTGTGTACTATCTACTCATAGTATTTGCCGTAAAGACACTTTAATCATATTATCCCCGCCGTCGTGTACCCTACTTACAAATACAAAAACAAAACTAAAACTATAAATACGAATACGAAATACGAAACTAAAGGATAGCCAGGAAAGCTTTGCCGACTTTTTCTATACAACTCTAGCAAAAAAAAAAAAGAAAAATACAAACGAAAGCAAACCCAAGTCTCGAATAATGTAATTTAGCAAATTGTAAACTCAATATAGGCACACCACACACACACACAACACCCAAGACACACACACAGATATCAGGCAAGAAATTATTAAGCGATCCCGGGGCAAGGCCACTAAATGAATTTATATGGGAAAGTAACGATCACAAGTCGAGAATTACCTATCGATAATGCAAGCGATTAATTAATTAGCCCCCATTGTGTACTTCTCTGTACATAGACCTACATATATATATATATATGAATATAAATATATAAATATTTATGACTAGAGCAAAGCATACGATAGATGAATATAGAAATATACATGAATATGATATAAAAAGCGAGCGCAAATTATATAGATACATACGAAAGATACACAGCATCATTCCATCAGAGCCGAGGATCGTAGTCAGAGCAAAAACTTGGATAGAGAGGAAGAGGCGGAACAGAACACGGGGAATCCCCTAGAAATCCGAAACTGAACTTAATCCATTTCGTAAACAGATCCGCAGAGAAGGACAACATCAATTTCGTGTAAACATTTTTTTAAAACAAGTTTGGTGATCTACGATATTGGTAATAATTATTGATAAATAAAATAAAGTAAAGTAAAATAAAAGAATATATATATATATATACATACATATATTATACAAATATATGAAGTAAGGCCCAGCACTCAGATCGAAAGCTAAGGATAGTGTGGCCAGTCAATGAGACAGACACCGGTAGTTGAACGGGCACACTAGGCCAAAGTGACAGCTGTCACTTTTTCGTCCTTCGGACTCCGAATCGAAATTCTTTCGCTCTGAGTACTGGACCTTAAGGAGGAGTAGAGGAAGTAACGTGAACGGAAACAAGGGGGAGGCATACACATAAAGTACGAGTAAATATTTATTATATAATGTTTTTTAAGTAACTTATAGTAAGCCATTATATATACACACATATATATACAAATATATATATATATATAAATTATACATATATGAAACTACATAAGTTTACAAGGTATATGACAACAACAAATTATGAATCAACCACAAAGAACAACAACAAAAAGCAACATAAACGGTAAACAACAAAAAACAAAACGCAACCGCAGCAACTAAACAAAGTAAAACCCGATTAGAGGAGAAGAGGGAAAATATATAATAAAAATAAAAATAATACTAACAATAATATTAATAATAATAATAATAAAAAAGTAAATAAATTTATTATATACATACATACATAGAAGAATATTACAAAAGAGAATGCGAGAGGAAAGTAAAGCGAGATGAAAATGATTATTTGAAACATGTTCATTATATATAAATGTCATTACAAATGTTCTTCAAAACTGCCTACCAATAAAATATATTTCAAATAATATCAACCATTTTTGCACTCTAAATGGGTTTACTGGATTATTTTTTGACAACATTTACTTAGCTTTCTTATTTTATTTAAATTTTAAAACCACAAATTAAACAATAAGCAAAATCCAGCATTTCTTCCTTTTTTATTAGTAAATCGTTTTACTTAGACCTTATTATTACCTAAAAAAGAGGAATATTTTCACAGAAAAAAATATTACAAACGCCAAGGGTAAGCAACCATCGGCTTGGCAAAGTTAGCTTCTTTTTCTGTTTACAACATATAATTATTTTGAAATTTCCCCTTCGTTACTTGACCTTGCCGTATCGCTCATTTAACTGGTGCTGCCAGACTTTATAATGTTGCAGCGCTCTCCAGTGGCTTGCCTTGGCACTACTTTGAGCTTTGGTGTATTTGTGAGCCACCAGGTGTCGCTGTATGACCAGTAATATTTACATACAACTTCCCTGCTTTTTACGCTTACATACAAGTTAATATTGCTCATAATATTGTTTAGTTAATTTAGAATTTAATTTTTTTATTTTCTACCATGATCTAAAAGTATTAATAAGGCAAAATTAAGTAAAGTATATTTTGTATATTTTATACATGACGAAAAATATATTTTCACACATTTTTTACATCAAGTAAAATTAGAAATTATCTACTTCTCTGTAAGACCGTCTAAGCCATACACGGGAAAGCCTACTTCTAGGCGTTTCAGGCGGCTTATAACTGTAATTATCAGCTTCTGGGATAGGAAATAGATTTTAAATATTAATTATTTTAGAAAAGGTTTAAACTTGTCTTACTAGGAATAACTAAGTAAATAAAGAAAAAACAATCCTTGCTTATAAATTCTTGTATAAAAGTAAATTCCAACTATTGCTAAGCATAAAAATTAAAGAAAATGTTGCCAAATCTTAGAACCCTAAAGAAATGCCAAAAATGGATCATAAAATGTCTTATAATCAGAGGGTTGAAGAAATAGTTATTTAGGGAAAATACATATATAGCCCAAACCTGAAGCTCAGATAGCTATAAAGTTAACGAGAAGAAATGCTTTCCTTAAATAAATAATTAAGTGTGCTTAAATACATTTTTTAATTATTAAGACGAATATAAAACTTAGCAAATTTAAGAAAATAATAAAAACAGCCACAGTTTTAATGTCTCAAAATTGAAGCTTCTCAAACTAACTTGTTTCGAATAAACCACTCTCCCAATGTCCTGCAGCCTTCACAAGAATTCAATTTTGTAACGCTGAAACCAAAGTCCGTGGAACTTTTAGAGCCCAGAGCCCGGGACACAGTGTTTAACATTCTTGCGGGCTAAACGAAGAAATACTTCGAATTTAGCTGGCAAAAATTTAATCAGCCCTGAAAGAGGAGCCAAAACATTCATTACGACTCCCCGGGCTTGGGTCCTTTTATTTATTTTATCAGCAATATATACGTATGCGTATATATATATATGCCCCAAAAACTCTGTTTTATGAGCCCGCAGTTTTAGTGGCTGCGTTTTGGGTGGGGGCGAGAGGTTTTTGTGGGGTGCGTTGGTGGCGCCTTTTTTGGGTGGGTGGCAACTGGAGCAGCAGGAGCAGTGACAGCTGCCCTATAAAATATTAAAAGTCACACACACACAAAAACACACCCACCCACCCAAAGGCACCCCGTGCTGCAGAAACAGAACCTCGTGTGATGTAATCCATATTGCTGGAGCCATGTAATGGCAGCAAGGCTGCTATAAATGTATATGGCACGCGGCTATATATACCAGGCTCGATATATATATATATTTGGAGCCACCTACAATTGGATTACCCAGGCTCTCCGCTCTCTCTCGCTCTCTCTCGGCTAGGGAAAAAGGAAAAGCTGGAAAAGCTGGGCATAGCTGGGAGGGAAAGCTCCTTGGGCGCCATGCCACACCCCTTCCCCGACCTCTGTATCAGCGCATGTGCCGCCTGTGGCTGCCAGCGTCGCTGCCTCATTTATCGATTGACCCAATTTGCGGGTATATATGTATGTATGTTTTGTAGTTGGGCGGTTTTTTATCTCACCACCCCTCGCCCCCCTTACCAACTCACCCCCTGGGAGCACCGAAAAATGCCTCCCACTAAATTGCGCCATTTGGTGTATGTACCTACACCCGCATCCAACCCCGGCATTCGCACATTCCAATGCTTTTCCTTGTCCTTTCAACGTCCTTTCCACATGGGAAAAATGTCCTCCAAGCGGTTGAGAGCTTGGGTAACTTTGGTTTTGGTAAATAAAACATAGTTTTTGCAGTCTGAAAATGGGAAATACCAAAAAGTAAAATGTTTAAATTAAATTATTTACCCTTTGATATTTCCCATTTAATATGAATGTCTAAGAATGTGAAAAATCAAGTAGAACGATTTTTCACATTCTCAGACAGCAAAAACTATGTTTTGTTCACTAAAAGTTGTTCGGAAATTGTTGAAATACTTTAGAAGCTTTCCATTAAAAATTTGTGAATAATATTGCATTAAATAGGAGATTATATTATTTAGTTTGAAAGGAAGAAAATTCTGAACTATTTTATCACATCGAAAATTGTTCAAGCTATAATGTTCATACAGTAAAAAATCACACAGTTAATCAATTATAGATGTAAATTTTATTTAAGTAAAGTTGTAATATCGCAAGATACTTTCTTGTTGAATGAGTTAAATAACTTCATGTTTATTTATTTTATATTTTATTATAGCTTTTATATTTATATACAGTTAAGAAATTAAAAGTTCGCAATTCCAAATTACCTTTTCTGTTTTTTTTTTGTAAATGTTTATGTCTTCCAGCTAAAGTCTAAAAATAAATATAAACTTTCACCAAAGCGTTTTTATGCCCTTAGGAGGTGTAATAATTTTAGTTAAAAGCTTGAAATAAAGTGAAGAAGTCATTTCCGACCCTATAAATCATATATAGTTTTGATCACAATTAACAGCAGAGTCGTTCTGACATGGTAGCTAAAAAAAATATTTCTTTCCCTTTTTTCTCAAAAATTTACAAGGGGTTACACATCATTAAAAAATCAAAAAATTCGAAAAAATAGAATTTTTACAAATTTGTATATTAGTATCCAGATTTATTAACCTTATAAAAAGTAACAAAAAACTGCTTTCCGAATGAAATTCAAGGCCTTTTTGATTTAGTTATGGTTTTTTGAACTTTGAGTTATCCAAACAATTTAAAAATAAAAATTTTGATAGATATCTTTGACAAAATATGAATATTTAGGGGTTTTTCTAAAGCATAAGATACTTTAAAAAGGCAGCGCTTGCCAAAAGGTATTTAAATTACAGATCTCCAAAAAGATATATATTACTAAATATATTATTGAAAAAAAATATCATAGAGAAACATGTTTTTAAGTCATTAAGTCGGTAAACATTATTTTTAAAGCCTATCTAATTAGTACCTCAATGTTACTTAAGTTTAAATTTGTAACTTGAAGATACTTAACTGATATACATTAGCGTTTGTCTTTTAATTTGGCCTTCTAAGTTTAAAAAACGACTCAGAATTCCTGATATGTTTCTTATAGAATTCCAACCTTATTTTATACCTTTACAAAAGGGATAAAACTACAAAAGATTTATCGCTATATTTACTTTATTAAGAGCGGCATTGCTTAAAAAAAAAGTATATTACAAAAAAACAAACACCCCCTAAAAAAGGACCCTTGCTCGATTTATTATCTCAGCCAGCTACAACAGCCAGCTATCTATCTACAATTTGTAGATATATGTATCTGCAGTCCGAGTTCCGTCCGCCAGAACTCCATGGAAGATAAACAAGAAGAACGAACGCCCATTGCAGCGTTTTGGCCTAGAAACCAGAGGGAAAAAAAGAGAAAACAAAGAACGGAGAACCAAGAACTGAGCAAATAGTAAACTTTTGATCAGGCCACGAAGAAACGGAGAAGAGAGAACTGGGAACGAAGAACCAAAGAAGCCAGAAAACCAGAAAAAGAAATAAAAGAAACACAGAAAACCAGAAAACGCTGGCAACACAAAGAGCTTGTTTGATTATGCTGGCCAAGCATAAAAAGCGTCTCTATGTACGGGCCCCATAGACATATGTACGGGTGGCAGTACATACACACACGACACGTGTAATTGACCTACTTTCCCCACTCGAAAAAGCAAAGGCAACAGCCATAGCCACAGCCACATCACACCAGCAACAGCAGCAGCAGCAGCAGCAGCAGCAGCAGCTGTATCTGTATCTGTATCTGTGCGAGTCGCTTGTCCAGCAAGCCAAATGCCTTGGAAAAAGCTCGAAAAAACGCAGATAAGATAGTCGAAACCGAGCGGGATTACTCACAAAGGTAAAACTATATTTCCCACCAAGAAATTGCTTAGTTTTGATGGCTTGCAATGAGCCAGAATTCGTGAAATTCAAAAGGCAGTGAAAAATCTAAAAAGTATCTAACAGATACAAAGTGGATGGATGCGAGCTTTTTCTGGCGGCAAAGCTCACAGATACGCTTTCGCTGGCCGTAAAGCAACAAATAAAAAATAGTTTGTCGCTTTGCAGCTGAGAAAAACACACAGATATGCATACATACAATATACACCAGCTTGTTGCCAGCGACCTATTTACTACTTGGCAGCGCACTCGTATCCATCAGATACATGCACAGAACAATTGCTTGCTTGAAAACGCTTGAAAATGGAAAACGAAAAACAAAAAGAAAAGCAGGGAAGCAGCGAAGATACCCCTTTTACATGACGATGACGATCTATTGGAATGCGCACAGGCTCTGGCACAAATCGCTGAAAAATCGCCATGAAAATGGGCGTTAAAACAGGGGAAAACCAAAGGGGCGGAAAAAGGGGAGAATATGGGAAAATTAAAGAAAATAGGAAAAATAGGCAACCCATTGAGGGTGAGAAAAATATAAAACCAAATGGCAATTATACGCTGCTATTTCGCTATCCGTCGGGGCCTGCAGATAAAGATAGTTTTGTTTGCTCTCTGTCGCGTCGCTGATAAAGGCAATTAGCAGGGAACATGTGCCGGGGAAACTGGAGCTGGAGCTCGAGCGGGAGCGGGAGAATCGAATGAGCCAGAGCCCAGAGTACCGACCAAGGCAACTTAATTAATTAGCTCCCTCCCTACCTCCGACATTTTCCTATTACACACTCCGTGCGTATCTCGCAGATACTCTTCTTCTGCCGTTTAGTCAGCACAAGTCGCTGGTGTCGTGTTAGCCAATTGTTAACACGCCGCCGCCTGGCTATTTTCGCTGCTGATGTAATCACTTTTTGTAGCCACTTCGGGCCGCCACCCTCTTCCCCGCCCCCCTTCAAAGAAAAGTGCAGAGTCGTTGTCGACGTCGTGTAACCAAAATCAGTTGCGATTTAGTATCGTCAGTCGGCGGATCGCGCGTCGACCCGCAAAATACCCTACTATTGTACATCCAGCCACACAAATTATACATTAGTTTTTACATTTGGGTGCACTTAACCTACGATTAGCATTACGTTTGGGGCTAGCTCCCTCATCTTCTGCTTACAAAACTACTTATATCGCCGTCAATCGTAGCGCTCCGGACTGGAGCTCTTCTCGATCACAAAGCTGGTCACCGCCACCTTGGGCGGGGGCGCCAGGTCGGGGGCGGAGAAGGAAATCGGTCCTCCTGTTGCACGTATGCTGTCCGTGCGTCGCCGTTTGGTGTCCTGGCGCCAGGAGCTCAGGCGCTTGCTTCGCTTCATATTGGTGAATCTCACATAGATCTTGCCACGCCGTTCGGTGCGGTAGTAGTGAAGCTCCTCGCGCGGGAACAGCTGCAGAATCTCGCGCTCCAGCAGGTGACTGCGCTGCAGGGTCAGGTGCAGCTGGTTATCCTCGTAATAGCTGCACACCAGCTGTATGAGCAGCAGTCGCTGGACAGCATCCAGCGGCTCATTCTGACCGATGCGTTCCAGCAAGGATTGGGCTTTTGCTCCGCTCGACTGAAGGATGCCCAGAACGCTGATTCCATGATCGACGGACGACGACATTTGGTCTTCGCCGCCAGTAAATGTTCTCCCGGTTGAGCCAACTCCCAGGCCCTGGCTATCTTCGGTTTTCAAGACCTCGGTTGCAACTCTGACTCCCACTGCGCCTCCCATCAAAGACTCCTCCTGCTTAACCATTAACAGGTCAGGCCCCTGCTTGTTAGCGATTGTCTGAAAGGGAACGGGCATTGTGCGCTGCTCGCTGAGGGCCACCAGCGACTCTGCCGGAATGCTCTTGGCCAGATCCACGCTCTTCGAACCACCATCGCTCAGCGGCTCTGCGTCATTGATCTCCACCATCGCTGGCTGGCATACTGTGCCAGGCGGCACCTGTGTCTGCGCCTGAACCTCTGAGCACCGACATCCGTTGCAATGGGCAGAGCCCTGAGCCTGGCCTCCCTGTAGTGGGACATTCAGCCAGCGACGCCAGCGCTCCAAGTGATGCTCAAAGCGAATGCGGGTGCCGAAGCGAAAGTTTCGTAGCAATTCGGACAAGTGGTGACGCTTGATCATCTGCAGTTCGTCCACGTTGATGGCCTCATCTGGCAGACACGATGAAAACAAGGATTAGAAGGTAAGCGTTGATAGCAAGTATTAGATATTTAGATAGAAATTTATTCTTTTCTAAGATCTGTTTTTGTTGTAATTTTCTTTACCCTTACAGGGTATTATAGTGTTAGTCATGAAATGAGTCATTTCCAACCCTATAAATTATATATATTTTTCAGCAGCTAGCAGGACATTAAAAAAAAAAATTTTAATTTAATACGGTAAAATGGCAACAAAAAAAAATGTACAAAAATTGAATTTTGTTAATATGTTAAATATAGTACGAATAATTATAAACCCAATGAAAACTAGCACTGGATATCATTCCTGATCGAAATTAATGCTTTTTTGACTAAGTTATGATAATTTTAAACATTGATTTGTCAAAAAAATTACCATATAAGAAATACCGATTTTAGAAAGCAAATGTTTTAGATTTTTTCAGCATAAAATTCCAAAAAATTTACGTACATTTATATACATATATTCCGGATACTTCTTCAAAATCTTAATTAATTAATAGTTACATATTTAGAACCTTTTTAAATTACTCTTTTTCGTACAACTTAATATATTTATATTAGTTTATATTTTTTAATTTTTGTATTTTTAATACATTTTAATTACATTTTCAAGCTATTTTTGTTAAATTAAAAAAATCTCAAATAAATTTCATTTGGTAGTGTATACGTCTCTTTAATTTCTTAAATTGAATTTTTTTTTAAATCAGCTTAGAAAAGAAATAATAAATAATAACTGTGTTTCATAGCCATTTAACCTTGATTTCTAACCCCTGCTGACGCCACTGATTTGTAAACAGAAACAATTTCCAGTAGTTCAGTACTCTTAAGAAAGGTCCCTCTGTATTCTAGTCGCGAGCTTTATCAATTACATTAAGTAATTCTTGGAAGAAGAAACTCAACGAAACAATGTAGGGTTTTAAGTTATTAGTCAAGTTCGCATTGGCCGAATGCAGGGTTAAGGCCTGCCAACGTCTCTCTTTTGCGGCTTTTTATCGTTTCTCTTCTTTGCACTTGTGTTTGTGTGTATGTGTACATATGTTTGTGTTTACCTTGCAGATGGGGCAGCAGATCGGCGACGTCCCAGGATTGGAGCAGGTCGCGTAGCTCATCGTAGTCCTCCTTGGCTCCCATCTCGAGAAGCTGCAGGCCTTGGGCCTCCAGGCCAGTGGTTGGGGCAGATCCGGTGGCTCCACCGTGGCCACGCGGCATGTGCGGGGGCGATGATGTACACGGATTCATTCGTACAACCGGCTGTACATCCTTTCTTCACGAATGAGAGCGCAGCACTGAATTTTGCAACAGGCGCTGAATGTGTCTGTGTCGCTCTTCGTTAGCCTCTCTTCCACTCTTTCGCTCTCCCGCACCCCCGTCACCCACCACCTGGCTGTAGAACTCTACACACGGACACTGTTCTCACTCACACAGCGGCGCGCGTACGTACGGTTTCATCGCGTTCTGTTCTTCATCGTTTTTGTTTCGTTCATTCGTAGTCGTCGTCGTCGTCGTCACAAAAACTCAACGAACAGCGTATGTACAATTGTGGCTATGTGCAGCGCTTGTATTCGTGATGATTTCGTGTCTCTGCATGTCGTGCATGCAGGTATGTACGTACATACATACATGTTGTTTGTCCATATGCGCTTTGTTAAATATTCGCACTAATCGCTCCAAACACTTGGCAGCAATAACCGATCGCTCGTTGCCCTTTTTCTTTTCCTTTCTTCATTTCGTTTTATGCGTTATATCGTTGGGCGGCTTAGCTTAAATAATATTATTAATTATAGTATGCTCTCGAAATAGTGAACACAGTTCATAAGAGGGATAGAAAACTTTGCATAAAACGTACATCTGTATATTTACTTTTGTTTACTTTTTCAATAAGATCAGAAATATTACATAAAATTGTAAACATCGACTTCAAATTACATGTTGATGTAGACATAGGGACTTAATTTTCTGGAATGGAAATTGAGATTCCCGGCATGTGTAAAACGATCCTCGTATGCGACTTTTCCCCGATCCAGGGCTAAGCTAGGCAAATGTAGCGGTCACTGACGTTGCCGTTGACATTTCTGTGCTATTGTTTGGTTTGAAATTCAACCTGAAGACGTCATCAACTTCCATAAATCCCATATTCCAAGGGAAGTCATGGCAGTCAGTAGGAAAATCCATGGGTCTAAGGGGGAGCAAAGTAGCCACAGCACAAAACTGACGCACACACACACACACCAGTTCAACGAACTTTCTTTTGTAAATGTTTTCCTTTCTTCGCTCTCTCCCTTCTTCGCCTCTTTTTGTTTACTTAGCTGCATTGTCGGCTGCCCTTTCTTCTCTGCCTCTCTCGCTCTCACTCTCTTTCTCCGGCTTCTTGTCTTCTCGCTATTTGGGCAACGACTTTTCGGAGCTGGAGTTTCTTGAGTCGGTTGGGTTTCCTTTTCAAAGGTACACAGAAACAAAAACAATACACAATAATATATTCTAATATTTAAGAATTTGGGAAAAGTAAAGATGCTATTCTGAAACTTTAAATATATCAATTTCTGGTGTTATAATTTTTTTTGTTTTAATTTGCTATTTTAATGCTGCTATTCAGTCGTTTCAACCATATGGTATACAAATTATTTCGATTTACAAAACTTAAGAATTAATTTATTTGTTAAAATAATTATTAATATTATTTTCTCTGTGCATTGGGAACTTCAAGTTGCTTAGCTCAACTGCTCGAATGCCTTCATTACCGCACACACTCGCACTGTCTCGTTCGGATCGGGAGCTAAATGGAAATTCCGTGTCACGGATTCCCGGACTCACTCCAGGGGGAAATGCCCAGCAGCTCGGGCAAACGACCTTCTCATGGGCACCCCCAACCCATCTAAATCCCCTTCCATCCCCAGAAATCGTTTCGGTTTACAGTTTTCGCAACCTCTACCTGACCCGAAAGCATTTCTTCTTACCCCCCGCCCTCTGAATTACCATCGCAAATGAGCGTTCACTGATACGGAAAACTCAAACCCGAAATCCGAAATTCAAACGTCGAAGACCTTCTAATTATACTTATTTGAGAAACAGCGAGCTCTTTGGTTACCAATTAGGCGCAGATTGTTTGCCCTTCGGCCAAGATTGTGGCCAGGAAATACAACACTGTCAGAAGTGATACGAAAATGTTCCTTCAATAGGTGATTTATAGGTGGCCAATGATTGACAGGGATTTTATAGAAATAGGGTTAGTTAATTCTGAGAAAAGTCCACTTACTTTACATTAAAGAATTTGAGTTAGCTAAAGAACACTCAAAATTGTAACTGTTAAGAACATAGAAAAATGTTTAATTATTAAGATCCCTGATATTATTTAACTTTTTTTGTTTAATAATCAACTATTTACATTGATACACCACAACATCATTATTTAAGATCAAACTGATATTATTCCCACTTTTCTTTTAAAATTAGGAACAGCTATATTTCTTGGTAAACTGATACCATATCAGCCTATTTCCTAGGATCCCTTACCCACCCATCAAAGAACCGGGCTCATTACACTCATTATGAACTCAAATTCCTGGACAGAGCGATCTGTCGTATCCATATTTCAGGGAAACGTTCGAGTTTAAATGCAAATGTCAGCAAACTGGTAGTATTTCAATATACCCTCCCCTGTCCTGTCACTCTGTAACTGCAATTGCACTTAGGGGAAATAATGGTAAAGCAAAAGGAAGCCGAGGCCCTCTTGATAAGACGCAATTTCTTGGCAAGTTATCATTCTAATGAAAAATGCCTCGGCTGAAGCCGCCAGGTAAGAAACAGGAAACAATGAGACATTTTCTGCCCCTATAAAAATTCTATATGTTCCTATATGAGCAGGGCGAATCGCTTTACAAAGGAAACTGCAAAAGAATGTAGAAACATGCGCAGTAGTGTCGGCCGACTTTCCAGGGCGGGTTTGAGGTTTCGAGGCGGGAAAAAGCCCAGGGGTGGGGTGGCTTGGTTTGGGAAGGGTCTATCATCGGCATTCGTTTGAAATTGAAAAATATCAGAAAGCAAGCTACACAATGGTACCCAGCTCTCCGGACTGATAAGCTGGGTTCCCAATCATATTCAAAGGCGGAAACACTTCTATCGCCTGAATGTGACTAAGCTGCAGTCAGTGCTAGAGCTCCCTCCATGCCCCCAATTTTCCGCTTTCCTTATCAACTGCGCAGCAGCTGGCCAAGTTTTTCCGCCTTTTGTGCGCAATTCCCATTCCCAGTCCCCGTTCCCTTCTAAGTTTTCAGATCTTCCATTCAAGAGACGCTTTTTCGAGGTCTGAGATTCTCTGCCGCAGACATCTTGGTGGCTCCAGAGCAGCGGCGTCGGCGTCGTGGCTCGGTGACCTACACACTGCTGACGCCGCCGCCACCAACACCACCGCCGCCGCTCCTCCCGAAAACACAGTGTACATGAAAAAGCTTATACAGAACTTTACTCTATGTACACTTTTTATGGCCATGTGCTGCTGCTGCTGCGGATGGTGCTGCTTGGGGTACGCATATAGAAACGATTTTTGGCCGAACAGAAAGCGAGTTGGAGTCCGAGTCTGAGACCGAAACCGAGTCCAATACCGAATCCGAGTCTGGCAGGGCATTCGCCAATCTTGATCCGCTGGCATTAGACGCGTTGCTCACCCGGGTGCCAAGTGTGAGTGCTCTCGGTTGTCGCTTATCAGTTTTTTGGGCTGATAAACCAGTTCCTGGAGATTCTGGACCAAGTAAGTAGGGAATAACAGTGGAACCCAAAACAAACGGAAACATCTGTCAGAAGAAAGAAGTCTCATTTTGTGGATACCTTATCTTGAAAATATGGATTTAGTGGAGATTTTATGGGACTATCAGTTACAGCTTTTCGCAGCTTGAAAAATTCGTGATATACAGTACTTCCTCCCGATCAAGTTGTTCTCTAAAAGAAAACAAATTAATTAAAGTCTCTGCCTCCTGATAACACAGCTCTCTAGCTCTCCTCGTTCCCAATCAAAGTCCAATATTGGACCAGATGCCAGATGTCGGAGCAGCTACCATTAAATATTAATGGCTATTGGCAAACGTCCGACCTGCGAGCACGATAATTGCATAAAATTACAGAACCGAACGCTCTCAGCTGTATCATTCGGCTTCGATTTATTATTGGTTATTCTCGGCAGCCGACTCTCTAATTAGTCAGTCACTAATATGTGTGGGTCGTTCAAGGTGTACGGCTTTTCGTTCCCAGGTACCCAGTACCCCAGCTGACGGATTAGAATTTAAAGTTCAAAAGCTCAATTTACAAGGCTATATCTAGACGCCAATTAGAAGTGGTAAGGTTAATACGTTTACAGAAACCCGTTTTTAATTCAAGGAAGAGCTCTAGAGATTTCTTTCAAAACTCTCCTTAAATATCTTAGGCGAGGATCGAAAGATGATTGATTTGTAGTGCAGAGAAATCTTGTTTTTCTATTCTATAATCTCGAAACCCTTAAATATTCCATTATTTGTCATAATATTTTCAAGTTTATTTTTAAATAAAATATAGTATTCCCTTATGGAACTACTTTCAAATCCCTACTTTAAACTAAATAACATCTGTAGCAAGCTCTTTTCATTTCTAAAAAATTATTTTAATATTAATTATTTTAAGGGAAATATGTACATATATTAAGGGATAAAAAAAATAATACAATCTGATTTCAAAGAAAGCTTTAAATCTTTCTTTGTTTGACCTTTTCTCTATGTTTTTGATTAGGGAGAGTGAAAAATACCTGTAGAAAGACCCAATCTGACCTCTTTCCGACATATCCCTTTATAATTTCCAAGCTGTCTTTGTGCGTGTCCAACGTAATTGAAAGATACTCTTTAGAGATTCAGGGGAAGAACATAAAAATTCGTGCCTGGAGCGCATTAACTTTTAACCCAAAAAAAAGCTGAAAACATTTTCAGTTTCTGCTTCTCTTTCGGCTTTTGCTTTGTGGTAAACGTAAACAGAGACGAAAATTAAACGAAATCACATGCAGCACACGTCCGAGGGGCGAGAGGGACGGCAAGAGATCTTGCCAGCTTTCTTTGGCTTTCAGTTTTTTCCCCCTGTTTTTTGTGGCTTTTAATTTTCGAGCATAAAACATAAAACGCAATAAAAGAAACAACAACGCAGCAGCGACGGCAATTGTGGCGTCATCGCCGAAAATTTGTTTCGCTTTCGAACTGGTTTGGTTTCTTTTGATGTCGTCATCACGAAGCCCCAAAATTGATGCAATTTCCGCCCACCCTCTATGCTTTTGCGCCCATCGCACACACCCCTTTCGCCGACGCCTCTGATCCCGTTGCCTGGCAACTAAAGAAGACAACAACAACAACGATGCAGCTGCAGCTTCGCGTGCCAAGTGGAAAATGCAGCAAAAGAGAGGCGAAGGAGGTGGATGCCGAAAGGAGAGGCTAGGAGAGGAAAAGAAGACGGAGAATCGCGCGCCAATAACCCAGTTTTCTGTTTTCTGTTTCTAGTTTGCACTTACTTGCACACAAAGAACTATCTCTGAATGTGCGTATGTATAGTGGAAAAAACTGGTATATGTACATCATACATACATACATACACCGATAAGTATGTATACATGGTACATAGCAAGTTTTCTAGTTGCGCCAAGTGATGACACACTTTTTCACACCAACACATCAGCATAGATATTCGTTCACATTACAGCGCCAAAGGCCTTTTTTAACTAATCAAACTAACCCACTTTCTTTAACCAACATGCAGATTTCTAATTAGATTGCGTTTTCCAGGCGGAGGTCTTTATCTTTTGTCATTTATCTACATACAAACATACATAATACATACATAAGTACATACATATCAGCCTACGAGCTTTACATGGTTACGTTTCAATGGAAAAACATCGAGACGCGACGCGGAAAATTTCAACAAGAGTGCGCTACACGGCCACAAAGCTACAGCGCACTTCAATGGAAGAGCAACAACAACCAGCAGTAAGCAGCAACTTGAATATGTGTCAACGACAAAGCCACACACTCACACATACCCGCAAACCCGTTTATATACAACGACCGAAAGCTTCAGCGCGCGCTCTCGCTCGCACCCGCGCGGAGTAAATAGCCCTGTACTGTACTTGCGCGTCGCCACTCGCGCGTTTGGAAGCGTTTTTGGCTCGCGTTTTCCCGTTCTGCGTTTCATTCATCGTCGAACGACCAAGCCGTGCGGTTCATTTAGCGCTTGCAGCAATAGTTCCACTCCTCGAACTCTACTCTTCCTAATAATTCCACAACTTGGTGATACGGGAAACCCTCAAGGAGAGCAAACACGCAGTGGAGGGTACCAAGAGAGAGCGAGCGGAATACACGCTGTTGCTAACGTCGAAAATAGTCGTCGAACAGTGGCGCGACGGTTGAATTGGTGGTGGTTTTCCTCGAGTGAACTTTGCCTGGAACAATAAATCATTAACAAAACTCGGAAAAAAAAAAATCGTTTAAGCGAATCGAAACAACGAACAAAACGGAATTTTAGAAAATTAACAAAAAATAAAAACTGGCCGCGGATTACGTAAAGAGCAGGAATTTCAAGGAAAGAACAAGAACGTGGCGAGGAGAAGCGGAGCGAAAAGAGAGGACTTGGCACGCGGACGCGCTGGATGACACATTTCTTTTTCCGAATCAATTACGCAACTTGCAAATGGCGCTGCGGCCGTCCTGCTCTCTCACTTGCCTGCTGGTCTGACTTTCCTCCCGCCGTCTCGCTCTCCCCGCCGTGTTTCTAAGGCCCCTGTAATTGTGTGCTTTTCATTATCGGAAGACAAACGGCAAGTTGGAAAAAATCTACACACACACATACTTTTTCACCCAAATTTGAAGAGAATGAGAGATTGCGAGCAAAAAGCTCTGCCGACGTCATATTTTTATGGAACGCACGCATACAGCAGCGCGCGCGAATTCTAACGAAACGCTTTCGCGTTCGTTCAGTTCGGCTTCGTCAAGTTTGGCTCGGCATTTTGTTTCCTTCGTTCATTTGCAGCTGCACAGCGAGCGGACAAAGTTGGCCGCGTTTTTTCCGCGCGTTTCTCTTTTCGTCGTCGCCTTCGTAGCTGTCGCTGCCACCGCCGCGCAAATCTAATGGAATTTTTTGCGGCCCGCTTGTGGTGCAACTGTCTTGCGAGTGTTTTTACAGTGAGATCGAACCAAAAGTCATCAGTGTGCTAGTTTTTAATTATTTATGAACTCAACGTACTGCAACCAATGTCGGAGCGAGACGGGGACTCACTGTGCTTTTTAAGAAGTCAGTCTTTTTCTCTCTCCTATACAAATTGCAAGCGTATCAACATGTAGAAAAGTGAAGTGGAACGATTAATAATAGTTTTGTGCCTATTCTTAAGCTGCCATATTTGTAATCGCCCCAAGAATTTTTAATTTAAATAAATAAATGCTCCTCTATCTCTCTTCCAACAGCAGCGGAGCAGCAGCAGGAGCTATTCAACTGAAACCGTTCGTTTGTTCGCTCTCTCCTTCCAATGTTTCTCATGACTCTTCATTACACGTTTTATCATTCCACACGCATCACTGCCCTATTGCTGGCCCACTCGCACGCATACACTTTGACCCGAGCTCCCCTTCAATAGTGGGTTTCGTTGTATGCTTTGTTCCCGCACGCAAAGCTAACGGGTGGGTGGGCGAATAACAGGGGGAGTGAGAACCGTTACGACAGCGCGTGGTTGTTGTTGGTCTTTTTCGGTTTGTCTGTTGCCAAGAGTCGGTGAATGATATAAATTGTTGTTGTATGGCATGGAAAAGAAATGAAACTGTACAATGAACAACGGTGGGTAGGATAGAGCAGAGCAGAGCGATAGGAAATACGAAATACTCGGGCAACAAAAGCGAAACTTACGTAAACACGCATGGCTACGAGCTAAAGAGTGTGTGTGTCTGTGTGTGAAGAATTATGTTTCTAGTTTTTCGAAAAGGAGAAGTAGAAAATCAAGTTTCTATCGGAGGAATGAATCATATTATATTCCGAAGAATGAATCCGAGACGGAGACGGAGACTGAAACTTTCAAATGTACGGCACTTGTACAATAAACAATCACCATTTGTCATCAGTTTTTTTCCTGGCACTTATTTTTCCCATTAATTAAGGCGGAATGACTAAGTGAGATGCGAGGGCAGCGATGAAAACTGCAGTTCGCTGAAATTATTCTAAAAAAAAACCCCGAAACTACAGAATTATATAAATTGGCTTTTCAGGTGCTTGTTACACGGAGCATTCGCTTGGAAACTACAGCAAATATAGATATAGATAGATATTTGGCGTGCTAACAATATTATATGTCTAACATTCAACTAAACAATACTTTGTCCGAGGTAATTGCGGGGGGACCTTGGAAATCCAACACAATTACTACCAACTATTCGCAATGCATAATTTAATTTTTTTTTTTTGCATTGAAAACTTTGACTTTGCGGTTCGGAGTCGAAGTTTTGCTAGCTCGCTCCCCCTTCCTTACCCAGCCAGCGTCTCTTTCTAACGCCTGCAGCTGCTGACCTTGGACCGAGAGACAAAGCCATCGACAAGCACACAGTTGGCGAGAAAGGGACGGGGCAAGCAAACAGATCTGTCTATTTACAGTGCAACGTCCATATCTCGGACTTATGCAACGCATCTCGTTCTATAAGCAGTGCAACTTCTTTAAATTAAACCGTTTCGATGCGTTTCTGGAAAAACATTGTAGAGTTTTTATTACTTAACAACTTATTCTGGCAAATATAAATATAATATAAATATATTAATTATTTAACTTCAATTAACTGTAAAACAACATATTTGTTTAAATAAAATAATAATTATAATTGGTAGATTCTGATTTGCAAATATTTAAAAAGTTTCCAAAGACTAGAAGTTATTTCCAAGAATCTTACAATAACAAAAAGCTTAATGTTATTATGAATAATTATTATTGAAAATGATTCTAAGAATAGGTTCTTGTATAATTAAGTCAATAATAATAAATATACAGTTGTATTTCTATAGAATCTTCACTGACAAATGTTACAGAATTCTACTTAATGGGTGTACGTAGAATTTGACAAGAAAAAGAACAAATCCTTAAGAAACCAATAAAATAAATGGAGTTTCAATAAACCTCGATTGTCATCCTTGAAATAGAACCAAGTTTTTTTTTACATTTTAAACTGAAAGAGACGTTCAAGTTCCCGAAGCTCCACTGTACTTTGTGGCCTCACCGTAGACTTGTTACTCATTAGCGAAGGCATCCCCGAGACCCCTTTTCCGTGATCCATCCGGGTTAATTCTACATTAGTTGCTAAGCAGAGATGACGCCATCTTGCATTTGATGATGATCTCTGAAAGCTAGTTTTACAATAATCCGGTAGCACTGATCCAGGAACCGAGCCCCGTCTTTCCATATTTGATCTTTGGTCGGTCTGTAATTATAATCACAGCCCCTTTACTACTTTTTCGGAGCTGCCTTAACTCGCAGGCTCTCTGGCATTTTGGCATTTAATAAGAAGTTGGCCTTGAAGGCAGCGAGTTCCTAATGTGTGGATTCGGCTCTTAGCCTCACTTCAGATTCAGCTTTAGCTTCAGCTTCGGAGCTTCAGAACACTCTTGTGGCCGGGTTTTGTGCTGCGTGATTAATGGGTTTTTAGGTGGGAGAAGCCTGCGCTCCATTGGAGCTTTCAGCTTTTCGCTTTGCCTGTAAAGGGCTGAATGTCAAAACTATAATACCCACAAAGTTGCCCCCAGAATAAGCCAGGTGGGATCAAGATGTCATGATTGGGGGCTTTGCTGCTACATGACTTCAAACGGTGTAAAGGGCTCTTACAATGTTGGGCTTTATTGAGTTTTAAAATATCAAGTTTAAGGTTATTAAAACCAAGTCATAATTAATTTTCTATAAAAATTAAAATGCTGTCATGAGGAGTTAACATTTAATCCCTTGACTTATAATACAAATAAATAAACAAATTATGTAGTAATAATAAACGGTTCTTGCAAACATATGTTTGTTACAGTATAAATAATCTTATATTTTTAATTAATTCAAACAACTAAATTAGTTTTAAAACCTTTTGAATATTAGCTTACTTTGTGTTCTAATAAATGCACTTAGTAGACATATAGAATTCTACACTTATTAATATATTAATTATTGCATAAATTACCATAGCCCCCCATTACAAATGAAAATTAATTAATGTCAACTCGATTTCAACACTCCCATGCTACCCACTCTTCTTGGTAGCCTTGTTAAATGCCTGTTGATGTCATTACACATGGACGGAGGGAGGAAGTGCTTACTCATATTCCCAGCTGTAACCAAACTGGTGACCATCACCGATCCAACATCGATCCGCGCTAATTGCCATTAATCAGAGGCGTTTTGCTGTGGCTAAGTTTACTGTGTGTGTGCGTGTGTGTGGTGGTGCCCCATTCTTAGACCCCTTCCGCACCATCAGCTGACATCTCCATTCGGCCGGCAATTATCTGGTGCAGTGCAGCCGCAGTTTAAAGATCTGCCCCCGGCGGCGCGCGGCTAAGTTAGACACAAGCCTCGCTCCATACCGCAGACCCAGACCCAGACCCTTCCTCCCTCCCAGCAGCAGCAGCAGCAGCCACAATTTCCAACCACTCGACCACATGACATGCGAAGCGGTTCCAATTTATCGCCAGCGGCAGTGGCAGCGGCCGTACCGAGAATGCTTGGCAGTCATTGGAAAAGCGATTCAACAAAATTTAAAACAATTTAGCTTATGTCACGTCTGCTCAGTGCCAAAGGGGCTGTGGAAAAGGGGCGGGGGGAAAATCGGGGCCAAAGGGGGGCCCAAGCGAAGAGTTTTCAAGCGCTTAGAACAAAGCGCCACAAATTGTATTGTGTCACGCTCGATCTGTGGCCATGTGAACGGGATATAAGCCCCACATATTCCATATATTTACTACAATATACATATATCTTTATGAGTGCACTCGTGGTAGTCTATAGAGATATCACTCGGGCATATAGAGAGTCATGTACAGGCTATTTATACATTTATTCATTTAGTTGGCCTGTTTTAATTATAATTAACGCCGCTTTGTGAATTAACCAGCAGAAGACGAATGATCTGTCGGTCTAAGGTTCTTTCGGCTAGAATATGTATCTGAAGGTTGGGTATCTATGGGTTATTCTATATAGGTTCTATATGGGTTAACTCCTCCTGGCATTAGTATCTATGATTACGCTTATAAATCGCTTAAATATCATGTCAATAGTCTATTAAAACTGACACGAAGTGAAAACAAACTTTATTCTGAATACTTTAGATATATTTTGATGTTTTTAGCACCGGAATCAAGTGAAAATATAATATTTTAAATGATATATTAATTTCAGTATATAACTCTAGATTTATTCTTAATAAAATAATTTTAAAAACTATTTTACAAACAAGTTTTAAAAAACAAGTAAAAAAGCCAGCTTAGTTTGAAACCACTGTTCTACACTCGACTGAACATCTAAGCGAGATGGCAATAATAGTTTAATTTTAATTTTCTAATAAATTCTTTTATTAATGTTCGATTGTATTCTAATTTTTTGTTGTTATTTTAATTATACTTAAATTCTGTATAATATTCAAACAAAGAACCAGCTTTAAATCAAAGAATCCAGAACATCCTTACTCAAATAAAGACATTTATAAAACCCCATATTTGTACCACTCAAAACTCTCTTTTTCTGTCAGCTGGAACTGATTGCCAACCGTGAGTATGGGCTTTATGCCAATCGGATGAGGTGCTGAGAGGCTCTGAGCCTCCAGGCTCGGGTTGTCAATCAGGTTGTCGCACACACACCTCCTCCCAAGCGGCGCCTTAATAATTGATCCCGCCTGCAGCTGGAGGACTGAATGGCTGGATGGATGACTGGCTGGCTGGATGACTGGCAGACTGGATGGTGATGTTGACAATGATGATGATAGCGGCAGTTGAGTGGGACGGATGGCAGTGCTGGATGATGTTGGATGGTGGCGCTGACAGGCACCAATAGCAACTCCAGCGGGCTCCAACTCCAACTGGGCCATGGCGTGAGGCGAACGCATCAGAGCGAGGCCCAAGCTGGAGTCGGAGTTGGTGCCGAAAGGATGCGTGTGAAATCCCATTTGGCTAATGGCCAACGGCGTTTGGCAGGAAAATCAACCTGTTTCGGGGCACCTTTGCTTTGCTATACACAGAGCTAACAGGGGAAACTGGGAAAACTCTCTTCCATTTTCTACAGCAACACGGCGAATGTGGGCCAACCAGCAGCGAGTGGGAAAACGGGTTTTTTATTCGGGTTCTGCAACTGTTTTTTTCTTCTTCTTTTTTTTGGCGACTTGCTGACACGCTGGCCTCCTTTTTTGTCGCTTCCAGCTGGCACTCCTATTGCTTTTCCACTGGCTGTGCCTTGGGTTCTACTCATTTTCCTGCAGCAGGATCGCAGGGCGCCAGGAAAATCAAATGTAATGGCTTTCCTTGGGCTTCCAGGCGAACCTTTCCAGGGGGTGGCTCCACTCAGCTCTGCTTGCCTCAACAGGGTGTGTCGGGGTCACCTTTGTTGCCTTTTTCGGGGGTGGTTCGACCCCATCTCCTGCTGCAGGGAAATCATAAAACGAGGCGCCAGAGCTTGGGGTTTTTGGGGGTGGCCCTGCCATGATGATATCAGCCTTGGGGAGCGGGGGATGGAGATGTTTTTCCTTTCCTTCCTACTGAGATTACCCGTCTCCTCGGCAAAATAATCATAATCAAGAGAGAGTGCCCCTTGCCGCCGCCCCCGCTGAAAATCAATATTGCTCATACGCCACGTGAGCCTGAGCCCGCACAAAGAACTTAATTAAAAGTGATTCACCCCGAACAAAAAGGCGAACCCACACTCGCAATGCATGCATCAACATAAATCTCTGTGTGCCGCGAATCCTATGCAAATCCTACGCGAATGTTGAATGTTTCTTCTCGGCTGACCCACATCGCCGCGCGATTTGAAATTCCAATTTCGACGCGCGAGTTCATCGGGAGTTCAACAAACTACAAAAAAAAAGGGCGAACAAACAGAAATTTATGCTCAGCAGCGGAGAGCCCACGACAAAAGGCAGCTCATATTTATGGATGGCTTGTCGGCTTGGCAGCATCTGAACAGGGCGAAGTGGAGCCGAGATTGAGGAATTCCCTTTCCCATTTCACTAAATTATTTCATTTCCTATAAGTAGCAAGTACCTCGGAAATATGAATAACAAAGTATCTTTTGTCCTTCTCAAGAATCAATGTCAATAGGGATTTATTAGTTGCATTAGCCAAATAAATTGAAAACAAGGATGACGAATCTAACCATGGATGCTTTATTTATGAGAATTTCACTTTGATTTAATGCCACTTTTAATTAGTAAAGCTTTGAGGAACAAAACGTATTGGTAGCTGTCTTAGGATCATGTTAATTCTTTTTTTAAATATATGTTAAGGTAATATAGCAAGTAACGCTGTTGGAAATATGATTAATAAACTTCTAAATCATCTTTGTAGCTTTGCAATTGTCCTTGTCAGAAATCAATGTTAACAGAGATTTTTATTAGTTATTCCCAGTAAATAAATTGAAAACAAGGATGAAGAATCTATAAAAGAATGCTTTATTTATGAGAATTTTCGTTTGATTAAATATAAGATTTAATTAGTAAAGTTAACAGGAACAAAACGTACTCGTAGCTTGTCTAGAAGGAAGTGAATCCTTCCTAAAAACAAAGTCAATTTAGTTTTAAGGTAAGATCTCCGCCCCTGAGCAATTTTTAATTATTAAGGTTTAATATCCTGAAATAACACTGCTTTGTGACCACATAATGACATGTGTTCGATGGGCGTATTGGGTCTGTCGCCCACTCAATTAGGCCCATTCAATAATCCTGTCATTAAACACCAGACCAGGTGGCGTGTCCTTCATGGGTAAAACAATTATTAAACAATTAGTGGAAGCTTCTCATTAGAGCTGCTCCTATATAAAAGGGTTAGCTTTTGTAGTCAAAGGGAACGACATGTATCCGCGATTTCTAGACCGCAACTATCCCCTGGCGAAGCATCTGTTCTTCGTGACCAGATACTCGTTCGGCCTGCTGGGCCTGGGCTTTGGCCAGAAGCAGCTGTCGTGGTGGCAACTTCTCTGGTTGATCTTCAATTTTGTGAATCTGGCGCACTGTTGCCAGGCGGAGTTCGTTTTTGGTTGGAGCCACCTGCGAACCAGCCCGGTGGATGCCATGGATGCCTTCTGCCCGCTGGCCTGCAGCCTGACCACACTCTTTAAGCTGGGCTGGATGTGGTGGCGCTGTCAGGAGGTGGCTGCCTTGATGGAACGCATCCGTCAGCTGATCGAGGAGCAGGAGAAGAGACGGGACGAGCGACGAGATTTGGCCCAGAGGAGCTGCTATGTGATGGCCACTAGGTGTGGAATGCTGGTGTTTACTCTGGGCAGCATCACCACCTGTGCCTTTGTCCTGCGTTCCCTCTGGGAGATGTACGTACGTCGACGGCAGGAGTTCAAGTTCGATATGCCCTTTCGAATGCTGTGAGTTTGGGTTTTTGTAGTATATATTTCCAGATCTTTTTAATGAGTTCCTGAATGATGATCTAGGTTCCCTGATTTTGCCCATCAAATGCCTTGGTTTCCCTTCTTCTATCTGTACTCCACTTGGAGTGGCCAGGTCACAGTATATGCCTTTGCTGGCACAGATGGTTTCTTCTTTGGCTTTACTCTCTACATGGCCTTTCTGCTGCAGGCTCTGCAATGGGATATCCAGGATACACTCAGGCCCATTCAAGGTAAAAATACATGGATTTTAAAACAAGATTAATTGAATTTAGAAGGATAAGAACATAGTTTTCAGTTAGTTATGTATCTTTAACCGCTCTTTAATTTAAACTTAAATCATATTTTTCCTTCTTCTCTTCCTTACAGATCCCTCACCTAGGGAAAGTGACATTTGCAGTCAGCGCTTGGCCGATATCGTGAATCGTCACACTGAAGTCGAAAAGATAGTCGAGCGTTTTTCGGGCATCATGGCAGCTCCTACTTTTGTGCATTTCGTGTCGGCCAGTGTGGTAATAGCCACCAGCGTGATTGATATACTTCTAGTAAGCATATACCTATTTACAAGTTTAATTATTAAATTTAAAAAATATTTTTAATTAGTATTCCGGCTACAATATTATTCGCTATGTTGTGTACACCTTCACTGTTTCCTCTGCCATATTTCTCTACTGCTATGGTGGCACGGAAATGGCCACTGAGGTGAGTCCTTACATTTCTTAGATCTTTTTTCCATTCCATAATGAATATTTTCCTATCCTTGCAGAGTCTTTCCTTGGGAGAAGCTGCCTACAGTAGCGCCTGGTATAAATGGGATCGGGAGACACGTCGTCGGGTCTTCCTCATTATCCTGCGAGCCCAGCGACCCATCACAGTCAATGTGCCATTCTTTGCTCCCTCACTGCCAGTTTTTACTTCGGTGGGTTTAATATTGTTTAAGAAGATACCTTTTAACTCAATTGAGGCTTTTTTTAGGTTATCAAATTTACAGGTTCCATTGTGGCCCTGGCCAAAACTATTTTGTAGAAAGGTTACATGTATGTTCTGTTATTCCTCAACTATTCTTTGTGGCTTCCAGCTAGCCCGAAAGTATGCAAACAAGAATTTGAAAAACAATGCACACTCGAGGAATTTTGTAATCAAAGGCAAAAGAAGTTTTAGTGGGAAAAATTCCAAATGAAACCATAAAATCTCACAGTGTGAAGTGTGTCTGGAATAAGCCTTTGCTAAAAACACCAATAAAAGTGGCAACGGAAAAGAGTTGGTTAAGAAAAGTTGTTAAAAAAGTCTAGAGGGATTTGGGTGGATTTTCCTGACTCTTGACTGCCGACTCCTAACTCCTGACTCCTGATTCCCGACTCCTGATTCCCTGGACTTTGTTACATGACTCTTTTTGCACGCAATCAGTGGCTAAAGTTACTGAGATTCATAAAGTTTGTGGTCAGAGCACGTGGGCATATTTTTCGGTATTGGCCATGGGCTGGTCGCCTTCTACGACTTCTGTTAACTGATTCTTGGCCAGGCCATAAATGATGTTTGAATTGAACCGTCTAGATTAGTTGCTTTGATTAGATTTACTCTGTGATATTCAAGCCGATAAGCTGCCAGCGATGGCCACTTCGCTGGGCCCCGGTCAGTCGGTTCAGTCTGCAACCAAGGTCTGGCCTCCACACAACTCGCTTAAGGGTTACTTGGGATTAGCGGAAAATGGCCAAAAGATTCATTCTGGTCCTCCTCGTCGCCGTCTGGCTGAGCGGTAGTGTCAGCGGACAAAGGGGTAAGGTGTTGTGATCCTGGATAATGGGAATTTAGGGGGAAGTATATTGTTAAGAAGGGAAAAACAAAGATAGTATTGCGTCTTGAATGTGAATTTGATTACTCAGATTGAGTTTACTGAAGAAGTTATAAAAATCATGTAGAAATAACCAGAAGTATCTTTCTTTTATTTAAATTTCCAATTTCCATACGCTCACTACCCTTTTCCCAACAAAAATCCTTATAAAGATAGTTTGTAGGTACTTACATTATCCAGAATTTCAAATACAACTTCCCGTTAAGCTAAAAATTCCTAGAAAATAGCTCCTTATCAGAAAGTACATGCCCACTCTGGCGTAGAGATAAGACTTCCGTAATCCCGGTGATATATTAGAAATCCCCCAAGTTCCCGAAGTGATTTATAGGGGTTTCAGTCTTCAACAAGTGCTTCTTAAAAAGTTTGTCGCCTTCCCTTTCACAGATCACCCACGAGGTCGTTCCTTCGATCCCGAAGCACATCCCATCAAGAATGCCGAGGAGCAGCAGACCCAATACTGGGTGGACAAGGCCCAGGCCAAGCTGCTCTCCAAGCTGGCCGAAACCCAGGCAGCGCACACGAACAAGGCCAAGAATGTGATCCTCTTCCTGGGCGACGGCATGTCCGTGCACACGGTGACCGCCACTCGGAATCTGCTCGGCGACAGTGCAGAGCAGGTGTACTTTGAGGGCTTCCCGTACACGGGTCTCTCCAAGACGTACTGCGTTAACAGGCAGGTGGCGGATTCCGCCTGCACAGCCACAGCGTATTTGGGCGGCGTCAAGGGCAACTACGGAACCATTGGCATAAACGCGAATGTACCAAGATACAATTGCGACGGCGATCGACAGGAGGAGAACCAGGTGCTAAGCATCGCCCAGTGGGCTCAGGCGGCGGGCAAGAATGCGGGTCTGGTGACCACCGCCCGAGTGACACATGCCTCGCCAGCTGGCGTTTATGCGCACACCGCGGACCGGAACTGGGAGAACGACTGGGAGGTAGCGAACAGGAACTGTGATCCCGAGCAGACACTGGACATTGCCCGTCAGCTGGTGGAGCAACCGGCGGGCCAGGGCCTTAAGGTCATTCTCGGCGGTGGCCGGCAGAACTTCATCAATACCACCGTGAACGACGAAGAGGGCTATCCAGGCTATAGAACCGATGGCCGGCACCTGATCCGCGATTGGTTAGCCCAGAAACAGGAAGCCAATGTCTCCGCCAACTATGTGTGGAGTCGCAAGGGTCTCAGTCTGGTGGATCTGGACAAAACGGATTATTTGCTCGGTCTCTTTGCCAGATCCCACCTGCCCTATAATGGAGACCGAACCCGAAGCCGCAGCCAGTTGGCGGATCCTTCGCTGAGCGAGCTGACAGAGGCCGCCATCAAGGTGCTGCGACGCAACGACGAGGGTTTCTTCCTGTTCGTCGAGGGCGCCCGCATCGACATGGCTCACCACGACACCTACGCCCGCAGATCCCTCGAGGATACCGCCGAGTTCGCCAAAGCTGTGCAAGTGGCCCGTGAGCTTACCTCCGAGGAGGATACACTGATTGTGGTCACTGCCGATCATGGGCATGTCATGTCCATCAACGGATATCCAGTGAGGAGGAATCATCCCGAATAACATCTACTGTAACTAACCCTCTTTCCATTGCAGTTCCGCGATCAGGAGATCACCGGCTTGGCCCAGCTGGCTGACGACGAACTGCCCTACACCATCCTCTCGTATGCCAATGGACCCGGCTATACGTCGGCTTACAATCGCGCCGAGGGTCGGGCTTTGCTTAAGGAAAAGCTGACGGAAGACCCCGACTTCCAGCATCCCACTTTGGTACCCCTGGACGCCGAGTCCCATGGAGGCGACGATGTGCCTGTGTACGCCTCGGGACCCTATGCCCAGTACTTCAGCGGCAACTACGAGCAGAGCAACATTCCGGCTCTGATGGGACGCGCCGCTGGCATCGGTCCCTATGCCTAGGATCAGTTGGGCTCCCAGCATATGTAGTATTCATGTATCCACTCCTGGACAGGGAGGAACCAATTAAAATGCATCAGAGCTAAATTAATTTCGCATGGGGAGAGGGTCGGGACAAATCGAATTCCATCTAATTGAACGCAAGCTGTGCAATTTCCTGCTGAAGCAGCTCCACCTCGACGAATGCCACCTGGAGGCGAATTCAATTAACGGCCAATGCAAAGCGTCCACTGACAACCTGCAGTCAGGCAGGCAGCCTCAATCAGTCAATCAGTGTTTGCATCCATTCAATCAATCGCGGACTGCGGACAGGGGGAGCAAATGGAGCAACGTGCTCCATTATATATCCAGGGGAATATGTCAGGGAACCGTAGGAAATATCCGCAGCAGTGGCTAGAGGGTTGCTATTCCGATTAAGAGGATCTGTAACATAGATATGTGGAGACACATGCATGCCCCCAAGTTGCTGACCAAAGGGACTCAGTGCATCTGTTTGGGAAACTCTGTAAATCAGTGCAAACACTGATAGAAAATTGGATGGAATTAAAAGGAAATTGAAGGGTTTATTGTTTGGAAAACTGTTTGGAAAATAGCCTTCAGCTTATATTGCTTATTTTGACTAAAAGATTAATAATTAATTAAGTGTACTGATAATGATTTAGTGGATCTAATCTTTAACTGGATAAATAATCCTATCTTCTGTTAAAATATCCATAAGGTATAACTGATTAATTTTAACATAATTTCTTTCTTTAACTAACTCGTTTACTATCCAAAATATGTTTCTTTTCATTTAAATTTCTCCCTGTTCATTCTCAAGTTATTGAATTTCCCCCCAAAAAACGAAGAAAAGCCATTTTAAAATGTGCAATTTCGAGTGAAGGCACCCATTCTGGATGATTGAATTATGTTTTCCATTTACTGCCAAAAAACCGTGATTGACGATTCCACTTGCCAGTGGCAAACGGCAATTTCATGGAATGGCCAAAGGGAATACTTGGTAACGGGTTGATGCGTTGGCAGGAGTTCGAGGAGTTGTCCTCCATTTCCGATTTCACTTTGCCCTGCGCCAGATTTTTATTTTCGGCCAATTTCCGCTGCAATTTCTGTTTAACGAGGAACTTGCAGCATTCATTTTTTCTTTTTTTGGAAAATGTGCAGCCAAGAGGCTATGCTATGCGCTGGTCTAGTTTCGAACTGGACCCGGCTTAATCATAGGGTTTTGGTCGCTCGCTCAAAGGCAGTGCAGCGAGCGGAGCAGCAGCTGTGAAAGCCTAGTGGGGAAACTGGGTCAATAATGAACTAGTGGATGCAGTTCTGTGGGAAAAGAAATGCAGCTGCGGTCTGGTTCTTGGCTGCGTAAGGCCTTTTTTCCATGGCAAATGAATCTGTATCTGTGTATCTGAGTATCTCTGTGCAGGGCCACAGAGAACCTCGAGAGAAAAAAAGGGGGAAAAAAAAATAATAAAAAAAACTAATGGCAGCATACACAAAATGTGCTCCAACTAATGGTGCCTGCTCGCTGCTGACTCAGCTCAGCCGCAAAAAGCGGCCAAGAAGCCGAAGCTCGCCCGCAAAGATACAGAGATACAAAGATACACGGGCATGGGCACGGGCACAAGCACACACAGATACACGGCCCCACGTGACTGTGTTGGAGCAAACTGGAAGCTTTTTAACGAAACCGCTGCTGCCGCTCCTTCGTCTCTTTCGCTCGGCAGCGCGCGCGCGCACTTCTAAGCGGATTCAAATGGCCATGTACGCGGAGCGAGGCAACAAAGCTGCAGCGCGGCACAGCGTCGCTTTTTGTATCTTTCGGATACCGATGGACTGGGACCTGGCACAGAAGAAACTGGTGGGCCCCACCGCACTCACACTCACACACACTCCGCACGGGCAGGGGGAACTTTTTGCGCAGCGCAGCGACGCCGACCGAGCGCTAAGTGTGCCACATTCTGTTTCCAAGCGCTCACACAAAGATACGAGATACAAAATACACACATACAGGCCCCAAAAACCAACTCGTTGGGTAGTTTTTTTTTCTTTTTACATATTTCTACATTAGCAAAAATTATGGCAACTTTTTAAGGTCAATTGAACACTATAATTTACAAACTTTAAATAAAATATTTATAAGAGCTAATCGTAGTCTTTAAAATTTTTTAAACTAAGAAGAAGAAGGCCAAGCCCCTATATATACAGAAAGTTATAAAAAACATATTTTAATTTAAAAGTCTATTATATTTTAAATATTTAAAACAAAGATATGGTAATAATAATTGCAACTTTAACTGCCAAAGTTCACCAGATACATCGCAAAGCAGCTGAGATTTCCCAAATATAATGCATCATTTTAAAAGCTACAGACTCCTGGTTAAATCTTTTTCGAATCGATAAAATCAATAAATCAAAATAAGAAAATCTATATCAGCTATTTTTATTAAAGGACTTTGAGTGGGATAAATTATTAAATTCGTCTGGATAAATTACATGAGGACGCACAACCGATTAGTTTTAACGACAAGTTTTTCTTGGATTTATTTCAGATAAATAGCTACCAGGCACCTTTAACAGTGACACTAAAAATTCATTTTTCCAAGACTTTAAAATTAAGTGTTTTAACTAGGTTTAAATACAGAATTACGGCTAACGTAGACTTTAAACTTTAGTATTTCGACTCGAGCTTAATTCTTCATTGAAAAACGGGCTAAATTCTCCCAGGCTCTAGGAGTTCCTGGAGATTCTGCCTAACCAGGTGACCTTGGCCACATAATAAACTCCAATGTAAACCATTAATTTCTCGCTGTGCACAATTTGGTTGCTTGATTTTTTTTGTCATCTTCAGTCGTTTGTTTGTTTGTGTCATATCAGCCTTATGACAAATTCATGTGAATTGGCAACGAAAACACGAGGAGAAGGAGAAGGAGGAGGAGCAGTAGGAGGCGGGGGCACTGGCACTGGCACTGCGATGACTGCAGCATTTCAATTAATGCTGAATTCGTGTCACACAATAGATAGATACACGCACGGACATACAAGCGTACATTCCATTTCATTTCAGTTCAGTTCGGTTCGGTTCGCTTTTCCAAGCTGTAACCGCTCTCTCCGCACTCGGCATTTATCGACATTTGTGTTTACTTAACCCACAACCGTTCCAGGGGGTGCCGGGGGGGCGGCGGTGGGTCGTTATGTAAGCCTGGGCGCGGAAATGGGGTACATATGTACACGAGAGTACATGCTATATGTACGTTTGCTCCAATAAAATGAGCTTTTTTAAGTGTTAACCCACAGATACACACACACACACACCACTCTAGACTTGGCCATAAGATAAAAAAAAGTAAGGGCTGCAGGTTTTTTAAAATTTTGCCATTTATACATTTAATATTTGTTTTGTATACATATTAATTTTTTATATATATATATATTGATCTCTTAATGCGTAATGTTACTTATTTCGATTGTAATGGATTATTATTTATATCAATGTAGATTTTTTGTGGTTTCTTCTTGTGTCGCATCTTTCGTTAATGAATGTTTCTCTTGTATTGTGTCGATCGGTGAACATAATCATCATCATCATCATATACATAATCATACTTTTCCTCCTAAACCATTGCAAACGGAATTAATCTATAAATGAGTTGGGGGCGGGGCGGGGGTCTTTGTCTAGAAAACCGAGAGGTACTCTCCTCACTCTCCTCGCTTTCTACAGATCGGGTTCGGGCTTCAAATTCAGTTTGGTTTTAATTCAAAATACAAAATACATTTGACGCGTGCGTAAATACAAAAGGGGGATGTGTTTAGTGTGCAGAGACTATAAACTATAGAGTGGGGTTGCTGCAGAGGGTAGTGCGGGAGTGGGACAATGACTCCCACTGCCGGCGTCGCATTCATAATCGATTTACATTACGTATTTATAATTAGAAATACATACTTTATATATTTATATATAGATCTCTCTATAGATAATGGCTGCGACTCCCCATCTCTCTCTCCTCTATCTGATACTAACTTTACATGGGAGGACCGACCGACTTTAGGTTTAACAAGCTAAGAGATGTGTTCAATGCTAATTCCATTTTCAGTTAATAATGATCATATCAGTTCGTAATAAAAGGTAGGTAGGTATAAAAAACAAAATTAATATGAAGATCAAACGTAGGTTGGTAGTTTGTTACAATTGTTTTGTGGCTTTGTGCGGAAACACTTTAAAAGTTAACGTATATACGAGAAGACTAACTGAGGGGCGCGGCACGCGCTTAGAGACTAAAGATAAGGAGAATTCGCAAGTGAGGAGGTGAGCAGGCAGCTACTTTGACAACTCGAGTTGGTAGTGACTCTTCTGCCTCTCAGTGCCTGGTCCTGAGAGTAGGTTCTTCTCCCTCGCTTCCTTAGCATTTGTGGTGTGTTGTGTCTTGTGTGTTTTCCTGTGGCTGTTGTTGTTGCTACGTCTTTTGCATCTTCTCTTTGATCTAGTTGCTGCTGCTGCTGCTGTTGCTTGCTGTCTCGCCTTCTGCCGAATGTTTTTTTCTGTAGTAGCAACAACAATCTACATATTTACATCGCATTTGTTAGTTTTTGTCGCATTTTCTCATTGTACATATTTTGCAATTTTTTTTGTAGAAAATTATTTTCCTTTTTTCGATTTTCTCTTTTTTTTTTTGTTTATACTTATTTCTGTTTTTTCTTTCTTTCTTTTTTTATCGCTTGGTTTGATTTCTTTACAAAGTATCTATCTGTAATCAACAGTTGTTTCGCCTTTCATCTACCGTTTTTTTTTTTTGTTTTTATAATACAACTCAATTTAAAAATTTATAACATTCCCCTGGGGCAAGGGGAGGCGCATTTAAAATGTTATCGTTAACTCCCTTCGTTTAAATACAAGTCGAGTCTCGACTTTCGGCGCAGCAGTTGGCCTGGCCTGCTGTCCTGGTTCATGTTGTGTTATTGTTATTGTTGCTGTTGTCGTAAATGTTTGTTTGCTGATTTCACTGTATCCTTAATAAAAAAAAAACGATTCACTATAAACTAAACGCAGTAATTGTTAGTAGTAGTGCAGTGTGGTGTGGGAGGAAGTGCTGCTACTGCCTGCGTCTGGGTCGCGCACAGACCTCCAGGCAGAAGCGTCGGACGGTGGCGTTTTCTCAGTTGATGTTGGCCACCACCTCCTGGCCCTCGCCATCGACGACGACTGGCATGTTCAGCTGCTGGGTGACGTTGGACTTGGCCAAACAGGAGCGGGCCACCGATTCGAAGAGCCTACAAATAGTACCAAGAACAGCATGGGTTAATATAAAAGACTTGCTCCTTGCGTGACATATATAGACTAGAGACCGAACCCGATATCTTGCTTAGTAAATAATTGTTGTATTTTCATAGATTCATGCTAAAATAATTGTATAAAAGAGGAGATTACAAACGAATATATAAGAAAAGGTGAACATGCAAAAAAGAAAAGAGTGGGATGGATAGAGGGAACTGGTCGGTTTGCTTAGAACGCTTTCTTGCTCTCTGTGCTACGTTGCACACTGAATGCCATTCAAAAGTGCCCGATCAAATACAATCAAGCAATCACCAAAATATCTGAAAACAGAAGGCGAGTTAATTGGTAATTAAGGCGGAAAGGATGTACCAACGATAGTGACAAGCGCTCTATGAATCTACTGCAAACTCTACCGCAACCATAACTTGACTCCCCTGGTTCTACCTCTTATAGGTTAGTCCCACTTACTTGGTAATCTCCGGCGCGCAGTGCACAAAATCGTGATCCCAGAACTTGTAAATGGGATTCTTGATCAGCTCGATGAACGTGATGAGCAGACCCCACGGATGCGGGCGGTTAACGATCAATCGTTCGAGCAGAACGCGCGTTATCTGCTCCTGAATGGCCTCCGAGTTGGCCTCGGCGAACAGGTGGAGGACTGCGCAGCTAAAGTAGTGCGTGTGACTGTTGGGATAGCGCAGCTGGTTAGCAATCGCGTTCAGGAACAGATATCGACCTTCCGTGTCCAAGTCGACGGCCAGGTTCTGGAAGATGTCCATGTGAGCGCTGTGTGCAATGTTCGATGTGTTGGGCACGAAGTTCTTGTTTCTGCGAATGGTGTAATATTGATTAGCAAAAATATCCTTGAATTTCAATGCACTCCCACTCACCTAATCAAAGCAATCGCCTGGGTGCCAACATACATGACGAGGGCATTCATCAGCGTCATGTTGTAGCGCGTTCCCGGCTCACTGGTCACCTGCAAGTGTCCACGCAACTCCGAAAGGAAAGTAACAGGCGCCCGGGCCTTGAGGTACGAGTCAAGATCCTTCTTGAAGTTTGGCGGCTGAATGTTCATGATGTAGCTGCTGAGCACCTTGGGCGCGTTGCTGCTGTCCGACAGCATGTCCACCTTCAGGTTGGGCGTGAAGGGATCGGGCAGGCGCATGTTGCGCGGAAACGCGGACAGGATAATGTTGCGCATCTGGACGCAGTTGGGCGGGATGGTGTCGCAGAAACCAAAGTGGTAGTCGCACAGAAACTCGGGAAAGTCGTGCAGCAAGACCAGTAGGACCCGGAGGGTGCCCTTGTACAGGAGCTGCACCGGCTTGCCCAGCTCTGTGTTGCGCAGGAAGGGCGCTAGATACTTGAAGAGATCCTGCAGCAGTTGCGCGTACAGCGGCCAGCCCTTCTGGCCAGGGATCTGGACGAGGATGCGGCCCAGGAACACGCGATGCGAGACAAGCTCCAGCCAGGCAAAGCAGAAGCCAGGGGCCAAGCTGGGATTCAGCAGGTGATAAGTGTAGGCGAAGGCCGACACAATGCTGTGCATCAGCGTCTCGAGGATCACGTCCGCCGAGCATAGCTCCATGAAGAGCATCATGAAGAAGCGATGGTAGCCCACCTGCTGGAAGCTCACGCCACGCATCTCGTGGTCCTTGAGCAGTGTGCCCAGCACAATGCCCAGCACCTTGTTCAGCAGGTTGATCTTGGTCGTCGGGTTCCCGGCCTCGCCAGAGTGACGCACCAGCATTGCGATCAGGTGCACAAAAGCATCGATCCATTGGAATATCTTGTTCTTGGCCTGGTTGATGGGCAGGCTAGGCTCCGCGAACATTCGGTATACCACATCTGTGCAGATGTGCGTGGCCTGACGGAAGAAGCGTGTGATCAGGTCGTCCGTCTTCAATATTCCGTACGTATTCATTTTCTGCACAAAGGCACCAAAGTGCCGGGCATCTCGAGTGGATTGTTGGTTCTGCTGGGTGTACAGCGCTACCCAATCCTTGAGCAAGAACTCGGTCTTCTCCTGCAATCCTGGCGGATCATCTGTGTCGCATGACTGAAAGCGAGAGATAATCAAGATATGTTTTCGGTTTAAACCAAACAAAATCCTTACCCTTACGTGATGCATGCCGGAGTGAATGTAGTGAGAGGCTCCCGCCATGTAACGCTCGCAGGCGTTGAACGGACTGATGTCGCTGCTGGAGTTAAAGTTACCGCTCCACTGCGCCTCGATGGCATTCACAATGCACTCCGGATAGCGATGACGGTGCTGCGTAAGCCTGCCAAGCAGCTCCACTGTGGCCATAAACTCGTTGTCCGACACAATGTTAATCGCCCGGTCCTCCATGATTAGACGCTCCAGCAGAGCGATGCCGAACGAAATGGCCACGTAGTTGTTGCCATTGTCCATGCAATCCCGCAGCATTACATCGAACTGATTTAAATTGACAAAGTGTGAGGTGATGAGGGCGCGGGCCGCCTCCACGTTGTAGCGCACCTCCTCGCGGATATCGAAGAAGCACTTGGTCACAGCTCGCTCCGTGTTGGGGGCACCAAAGCTGTTGTGCAGCAGGCTGAGAATGCGAAGATGGATGTTCTGGTACAGCTTCATCTGTTCCATGTGCTCGGGCACAGTGACCAAGCCCTCGGTCAAGCCTTCGACGGCACGGGTTAGCAGATTGAAGGCCGAATCCTGGTCTCTCTGTCGGCGCGTCGACATCAGGGCGTTGAGTAGCATGTGCATTTTGCTAGCCTGCACCTGCAGCGACGGCACGTTAATGGCCGTGTTCATGAAGGCCTCCATTTTGCTGGCCACCTCGGCGTACACCATGCTGCTCTCATCGTTGGCAAACACATTCGGCTGCGCCAGGTCCTGTGGCTTCGGCACAAACAGGGCAATGTCCCGTTCGCTCATCTGTTGAAAGCCGGGAATGCTTCGTGCAAACTCCGAGTACACCGCGAACAGTGTAGCCGGAGCAGCACCCACCTTGATGCGCACTGCCTCCGGAAGACGATCCTGCTGGTAGCTCAAGATTTGAGAGTCCACAAAGCGATTGCCCTCCTCGCGCGCGATCTTTCGGGTCTCGAAATCGGTGCTCAGGCGTCGGTCAATCTCGGCGGCTGCCTTCTCGGCCGATGTCTTTTGAATGAAGGCGCACACCAGTTCCACATTCTCGCTGGCCAGCGCCAGGGCAGCGGCCTGGATCTCAGTCAGGCTGGGCATTCCGGTCAGTGCCGAGAACAGAGCCTTGTGCAGGTTCTGGCTAATGGCACGGGCAATCTCGTCCTTGCCGGTGATCATGGCCATGCCGGCAGCCAGGTTGCGCACCATCTGGTGAGCAGCGGTGCGCATACGGTTCTCGTCCGCGTCCAGGGCGAAGTCCTTTCGGATTATCTGCTCGGTGGTTGCGCAAGCGATGCGAATGCTCCGATCCACGATGGGCTGCAGCCAGTCGGTAATCGTGCGTTCTACGGCATTGATCACGATATGCTTGATTCCTGGATTGGCGTGCAGGAACGGGATATTGGGGGGCAGCACCAGCTGCTGGGCAATAAGCTGGAAGTTGCTCACATTCACGTCCACGTACGCGTAGCGCGGCTCGGGCGGAGGCAGCACCACCTGGCTGGGATCGGTGGGCAGATTGGGCGAGGCCACAGATCCGGGCGTGCTGTTCGCTCCACTGCCGCCGGCTCCCATCATCATGGCGGCTGCCGTTTGGGCGTCCACATCCGACGGCGGAGCCGGTGGAGGAGCCTGTTGTTGCTGTGGCTGTGGCTGCTGCTGTTGCTGCTGCTGTGGAGGCGGCTGTGCTGGCGATTGCTGTTCACGCGGCAAAGACTGCGGCGGTGCAATGGTATCCTGTTGCTTGGGCTTTGGCTGCGACATCTGCTGCTCGATGAGTAGAGCTCGCGTGGGATCCTTGAGGTAGATCACAGGTCGCAGCTTGGCCAGCTCCAGATTGAGCGTCTTGCACAGAACCTCGATCTCGAATTTAAGGTTCAACTTGAGGTCCGGCTCCTGGTGGAGTTCGCCCAGCACGTACATAATGCCCATGGTCCAGGGGTTCGGTGAGCGGAAGATGCGTGACTTGGCGGACGATTCGAGGATCTTCGCCACGAAGGGCACCACAAAGAGCAGCTCTTGCTGGCCCTTGTGATAGGCCTCGGCCAGCAGGGACTTCAGGTCGAGGTCCAACAGCAGGATGGGACGATTGCGACCGAGTGTCATCATGCCCAGCCAGTGTCCAAGGTTCTTCAGCAGACTGCGATCGGAGAAGTTGATTACTCCTTTATCCGAGCGCAGGAGCACCTTGATGTTGCGCAGCGTTTCCTTGGTCACGAAGCGATTGATCTCGCAGTTCTTGAGGGCTTCCAGGAAGTTGTAGTAAAGCGTATGGAAGTTGAACTCCATGGAGGCACGCTTGAGTACCAAATATTGAGCTAGCCATGGCCAATACTCCTTGGTCATGATCTCCTTGATCTCGTCGCACTTCTGGGGGATGTTCAACTGGCTGAGGTTATTGAAGATGAAGGCCGTTTTGTCCTGAACTGGCTCCGGGGGTATCGTCACCTTCTCCTCCTGGTTGGCCACCAGCAGGGTGTCGATATTGGTGGCATTGGCAATGGACTTCATCCGCGTGGCATGGGACACAGCGACGTTCGATTTGGGTCCCGATCCGGGCGTGGCAGCGGGCATGTTTGCCTGCATGGAGTTGCTCCTGTACAGTGGCTCAGTTATCGGCCCTGTGGATATCACAGGCGGAATCGTGTTGCTGAGACCAATCAGCTTCTGTGGCGGCGGCTCCTGGCCGTGCATTCCGTATTCCACGTAGTGGATCAGGTGTGGCGGAAAGTCCGAGAAGTGGGGAATGGATCGGATGTGCTCGCAGTACTTGTTGTAGGTGTGCAGTCGAGTCCTAAATCTATCCAGTGCCGTCACACCGAAGTAGTAAAGCTTGGAGCCTTCGGGCTTGCGGAGAGCATCCAAAACACAGCGCAAGGAGAGTCCCAGGGCCACAAACGTGGGCACCAGGTTGCGGTCAATGATTCCGCCAAATAGCTGGGCCGTGATCTGCAGCTCCTTCTCCGGATATTGACAGAAGAAGCGGTACTCCTCGAACAGATTGCGCAGCATGCACAAGAAGACCTCCTGCTCGCGCCGGTTGCTAGACTCCTTGAAGCGCTGCAGGATATCCAGAACTTCGTCGATAGAGAGCGTGGGATTGGGCTGGTGGTTGTAGATACGTTGGAAATACGAGTTCACCTCGTCCTCCACCTCTTTGGACACAGGTATCTGTAAATCGGCCATCACCGGGTTGTTGGGATTCGGAGCCGTCGGCGTGGGCGTAGGAGTTGGCTGCTGGGGACCACCGGGCAGCATGCGACCGAGGTTCCCGACGTTGGGTGGCGGTGGAGCCTGCGGCATCTGCATGGGGTTCAGTGGATAGGGACTGGCTCCCGGAGTCATTAGGCGCGAGGGTGAGGTTAGCATGTTGCCAAAATTGAAAGCTCCGTTCGGTCCGCTCAGGTTGAGGCCTGCCAGGTTGTTGGACATGTTCGTAAGCGGATCCATTCCGGGTCCAAACATCTGGGCATTAAGGTTTCCAGAGAAGGGTTGTTGTGGTGGCGGCGGCACAATGCCGCCGGGCAGATCCATGCCTCGATGGCCGCGCAAGATGTTGGGCGGCGGTGGCGGGACTAGTCCTGGTTGCTGTTGCTGCTGGACACGCGCCTTGTTCGCCATGATGGCCACGTTGGCGGTCATCTGCATGATCATCTCGCCCATTTCCGGCTGCATGCAGCTGTTGATGCACGTGTGCAGGCAGTTGATCATCGTGGTCACCGTTTCAGGCAAGAGTTGCGTCTGCTTGGGAGGCAGCTGGTCCTCGGGCATTTTGGCATTCACCACCTGGGGGCAGCGACGCAGCAGCACCTTGATCATGGCCTGCATGAAGGGCTCGCCGTGGTCGCGAATCTTGTCGGTTAGCCACTTCTCCAGCTTCAGGTACTCACGCCGGGAGGCAAGGCAGGCCAGGTCGATAATGAACAGGAAGGAGCGGGCATTCAGCAGAGAGGACAGGGCCTTTAGGTCCTGGGCAAGGTCCAAGATCCGCGACAGCTTCACTTGATCGAACTCATTGCCGCGCAGATACCATTCGGACATGGCATTCATGATGTTGGGTCGCAGCTGAAAGTTCGTCGAGCTCCAGGCGCTGGCCAGGATCACGTTGGAGTTGGGATGGTTGCCGAGGAACGTAGGTATCAGTTGGTTAAACAAATCCTGGCGGAGCGGCGTCAGGGGTGGATTGATATGCAGCAGGGCCAAGAACAGAACGTCGGGACAATTCTGAGCGGGGAACTTCAAGAGTTCGTGCACCTGCGTATAGTATCCCTTGTCCGCTATTGAAAGCAGCACCTCCACCAGATGCAGTGACTTCCACGCCGAGATCTCCTTGTTGTCGACATCTGGAGCCGTTTTCAACACGTCCAACGCTGGCTGACTGAACACAAAGTCGGCGAACGAAAAGAGATCCGGGTTCTTCAGCATAGTTGCAATCAGCGACAGCTGACCCTCCGTGTTGGCCCAGTGGCGATAAATGCATTCTGGATGTGGGAATAAGCTGGAGCCCGTGGCCAACCGCAGTATGGTTAAAAGCAAGTCCAAGCCGATGCGATCCTTTAGCACGAACTCGGGGTGATCGAGTTCTAAAAAAAGAGGGAGAAATAATAATTAGATTGAAGCGCTCATTGGGCAACTGTATCTGGCAGTGAATTACCCATGCAAACGTCCTTCCAGTTGAGCTGGGGCACCACCTCCTTGAGGGCCTGCACAAAGACATCTGGCTTCCATGTCTGTGTGGCCTCCGTCGTCTCCTTCTTGTCCTTCTTATCACTGTTCGCACTTCCCTCACTGCCATCGTTGTTGTTGCTACTGCTGCTGGTGCTCTGCTGTTGCGAAGTACTTTGTGCCTGCGACGAGCCGCCGCTGCCGTTACTACCTGAACCCTGACCCTGTGCTTGTCCCTGTCCGGGCCAGAAGTTTGCTGGCGTCGGTAGATTTACATTACAATCGAGCAGAGACGAGTGCCGGCGGCACATAAGTCCCACGATCTTGGCAACATCTTTGGACTGAAGCTCGGCGCGCTCGCGGGAACACAAATGATTCTTGCACTCTTCAACGCTCGATGTAAATTCATAACCGATTTCAAGGACTAGATTAATCCAGGATGTGTCCATAATATTATTTTTGCCCTGCAAACAACAGATTGGATTAGGCATCGGATTCGTAGGCTTCTTATGCAATTCTTACGCTCACCTGGTTGGTGAATATTATCTCGCTTAAATGGTCATAGATATCCTCAATTCCCACCTCGTTCAGAGCATCTGCCTCGTAACTGGAGCTGTTGCTGTTGCTGCTGGCCGTTGCTTCGGCCTCTGCATCCGTTTCGCTGGCACTTGCTCCGGTAATCGTCGCTGACGCCGTGGTCGAGCCGGAGCCGTAAAGGAACGGCGCTAAAACCAATGGCACCGCCTGACGCGGAAACTCCTCGCGAAGCTTTACCAAAAATTGGGCCTCCAGCTGCGGTTTCACGTACTCCTTGAGGCAGCACAGCAAATACTGTAGCAGGTCAAAAGATATCTCCTGCAAACCACTGCTGGCCGGGTTGCTATTGCCTTTTCCCAAATACGAATCGATAAGCTCGACGAGGGACACCTGTAGGTTGTTCCTCGCTGACTGCCTAAGCTCGGGATGTGAGGAATGGGTCACGGCCAACGCAAAGATGCACTCGCAGAGCTTATTGATGCCGGTCAGTCGTGACACGTGACTAACAAGATCGGCTACCGCAGGAGGCTTAAATGACTGACCAAAGAAGATAGAATCGAGTTACAACAAAATTTGTAGGGTTGAGGGTGAGGGCAAGGTAGATACTGACCTTCTGGTTGCTCGCAAAGTACTGGTCAAAGGCAAAGCAGATGTTGGACACAAACGAGGGATTTTGCAACTGACGTTGCAACTGCGTGCCCAGGAGCTTCGCCTGCAGCTGAACGGTGACCGACGGCGCGGGGTCGCTGAGGTTGATCACGGAGAACAGGTGACGCAGGCTGCTGCGATCCGCTTCCAGGCCGTGTTCTTTGGCGAACTGCAAAAAGGCGAAGAATGAAGAAGTGACATTATGCATTGCTGTACTGGCTTTGGCGACCAGTAGACGGGCCCTGGCCGCGACGGCCCGCGACGTTGTACACATATCAATGGCTTCGTGGAACGCGGATGATGATGCGTTTAGATATGCGGTGGTCGATTGATTTTTATAGGTTTTTCATTGCAAACTTGGAAATTTAGACAGATTGTGTGTGTTAACGCTGACAGCCCGGCCGCCGCCTGCCCCACTTTGAGGTTTGTTTTCCCCTTTATTTGCCTGCTCCGGATTCGAATTCGGATTCAGATCCGGAGTGCGGAGTTCGGAGTCCGGACTCAAGGCTCTCTCTCACACCGAGCTAGCGGTGTACACGCAGAAGCGAGACAACAGCTGTGACCCCGTCGTCGTCGTCGCAGCTGCTCCACAACAAATTACACACAAAAGTGCTCGCTCCCTCTCCCTCACACTCGCTGGCGAAACGTTTTACATGGGAGAGGAGAGCCCGAGCAGAGCCGAGATGACGGTGCGAGAAAGGAAGGGGGTCAAACTGAAGGAGTGCGACGGAGGGCATATTGCCAATCCAGCGAAAAGAAAGCTGCCGCAATTATTATTCCCACTATCTGCGCACTGTGAACTTACAAAATTCGACTTCGATTAGGCAGTTGGCTTTGCAGAGGAAAGGAATTAGCTAGTTTTTGTAGGGTCGAAACCCTATCGCTTGGCTTGGCCTGGCCACTTCTCGCTGCCTCGGTTTTTGCAGCTCGTTTTCGCACGATTTCACTGCGAATTAAACACTGCGACATTCGCCGGATTCAAGTGCGTGGCTTTTCGCACCCAATTAGTCTGATTCGATACATTTTAAATAACTTTTAGCTTAAACAAAACGGGAACAACTCGCGCAATGCCGTGCAGAGAAATTTTTTCTGCTGCCTCCACAAAAAACTGTAATGGCGTCGGCAAAAATGCACGAGCGAGTGAAATGGCAATAGTGCTCGGCGGACGGTCGTGAGTGCGGACAATTGGCAACACTGGTAGGGCAGCCAGGTGCGATATATGCGCACGGTTTGGCAGCACCATTCGAACCCCTCCACTCTATTGTTGTTATTGTTGACAGACTCAAAAACAATATGCTTGTCCAATTCGATGGCGAACAATTGGCCAAACTCACCTGCTTTATTTGCTCGCTGGTTTCATTAAAATTTCGCTTATTCACGTGCTTGACCAGATTGCGTATGTGCGTTAGCGGTGTCTTCACTTGGCTCTCTACATTCATAATTCTACGTATCAGTTGTCAATTCTCGAACGGATGTTTGTTGTTGTTTGGTTTCGGTTTCGATTTGTTGTTCTTGGGGGCTGGGGCCACCAGAATTTTCGAGCACACGGACACGGCACGGTGAGACGACGATCCGAGCCGTGCAGTGGTATTGGAGAGATATTTGACGTATTTGTTGCTTCTTCTTCGCGCTTTTCTTTTCAACTGCGGCGTAATTTGGCCAACCGCCTGTCGTCTCCCTTTTTGTTTTTGTCGTTTTTTTTTTGTTTTTTTTTCTGTCTAATTCACTCTTATTGCATCGCAATCGCCGCGGCCCCCGTGGAAGAGGGGCCATCAGCAGCTCTACATCGCTGGCAGCATCTAATTGCACAAATTAAATAAACAATAAGATCAAATTTAACGTCGGCCTTCTCCGGCGGGCGAGGGCAAAAATTTTGTCCTCGGCCGAATATTGCATTGGCTCACGTAATGAAAAATAATATATGAATCGCACGTACAGTGAAAACAGAAATGAAAAAATACTACTACTACCACACACACGCACGCACACACATGCACAGAGAAGTAAATTTCTTCGGGCTCTTCCTTCCTTTCTTCCCGTAGCACTCCTCTTTTCACCGATTCGATTGGGTTGTTTGTAATTTGAAAAGGCGAGTGGTCGCTGAAGAAATCACTGTAGATTTTATTGCACTCGTTGATTTTGTTAATTTTTGCCGAAAATATTTTTAACACCCAGTTTGGGAATTAGAGCTGGAATTGCATCGATATTTTAATCGATACACCGATGCTCTTAATACATCGACTTTAAATTTTATAAATAGTTGGTCATACAGTTGAAACTTGGTCGTTGCCAGACCTTGATATAAGAAAAAGTTAATTTTAATAATTCTTATTTGAATATTTTAGATGGTAAGCACGTTAAGCACTTTTGAATAAGCACTTTGAAATAAAAAAACACGCCGTAGAATCCTTAAAGATATATTAAAAATAACTTGAATTAAATTAAGAGGTGAAACTTTATAATCAGAAAATCCGTTACTTTTGATGGCTAACAGAAATATTTTAATGATATTATTAACGATGCAACCGGTTCAAATAAAATTAGTCTTATTGTCTCATTGTCACCCATTTTCAAACCAACAACAAACCGCGCATATTGGTATTTTCGTGGAGCCTAGTTCCGGTCACACATCAGCCACATCCAGCCCCATTCCGCCCCCACTTGGTGTACTTGCACTACATAACAAACGGGCTTAATTGGCAATTGGCGAGTTAAATGTGCGCGGCAGGCAATCCCATCGTGAGTGCGCTCCTCAGGCAGAATGCGCTCCAGCGAAGCGTGGTCGCCATCCGGAGTTGGAATGCCGCCCCACTGTCCAAATCGAAATCGAGCGCCCAGTGGCAGTCCCGCTCTTTTTCGTCGGACGCTGGAGCGGCCGTTACTGGGGCTTCTGCTTCCATTTCCGCTTCCGCTGAATTATCCACTGCTCCCGCTCAGATCTCGCACCCGAAAACAGTGAGTGATTTCCAAGAGCTCTACGAAGCCACCAAAAAGAAGTTCCAATGTAAGCCTCAACCACCCGCAGCAGGCATATGCATATGCGTAGATGTGCACGATCTATAAATACCCGACTGTGTCCCATTCGCATATGTGTATAACACCCCCATTCCCATCCGATGACCTTTTCAGCCAAGAAGCTGCCCGTAGACGTGCATCCCGATGCTGTGTTCGCCTGCAACGAGCTGGATCTGAGCGAGGTGCAGGTGTATGGCTTCGACTACGACTACACGCTGGCCTGCTACAAGCCGATCCTGGAGGACCTGCTGTACAACCTGGCGCGGGAGATGCTCGTGAAGCGGTTCCGCTACCCGGACGACATCCTCGAGCTGGAGTATGAGCCTAACTTTGCGGTGCGAGGTCTGCACTACGATGTGGAGAAGGGTCTGCTCGTCAAGCTGGACAGCTTCCTGCAGCTGCAGCTGGGCTCCGTCTATCGAGGTCGCACCAAAGTCGAGGCAGACGAGGTGCTGAAGCTGTACCACAACCGATTGCTGCCCATTGCCTATGTGGAGGGGCCAAACAATAGCTATAGGGTTCGTATCTTATCAGGAATTTAATAAAAATCAATGATTTACAAGCTCCGTTTGCACCTCCCCTCGCAGCACAACACCAACTCCAAAATGGTGCAGCTGGCCGATCTGTTTTCCGTACCTGAAATGTGCCTGCTGTGCAATGTTATTGAGTATTTTGAGCGGAATCGAATCGACTATAATCCCGAGATTGTTTTCCATGACGTCAGGACGGCCATGGGCTCCTGCCACCCCATAATGCATGGCAAGGTGATGCTGAACACCGAGAAGTACATCGAACGTAATCCCAAGCTGGTCAAGTTTTTTGAGAAGCTGCAGCAGGCGGGCAAGAATCTCTTTTTGGTCACCAACAGTCCGTACTCGTTTGTGTAAGGCCAAGGACCTATAGATCCTTTATAGTTCGTATATAATAGTAATATGTTATAGGAACTGCGGCATGTCCTGGTTGGTTGGCGCCAACTGGCGCGACTTCTTCGATGTGGTCATTGTGCAGGCACGAAAGCCCAAGTTCTTCACAGATGAATCTCGGCCCATAAGGCTCTTTGACGAACGAACCCAGTCCCACCTTTGGGATCGCGTATTCAAGCTGGAAAAGGGTAAAATTTACTACGAGGTAAGTGATTTTAGTTGGGAAATCAACCGAATTTTACGTGTTCTTATCTCTGGGAGCAGGGTTCAGTGAGACAGCTGCAGGAGCTCAAGGGTTGGCGGGGTCATTCTGTACTCTATTTCGGGGATCATCCGTACAGTGATCTGGCCGATGTTACTCTGAAGCACAGCTGGCGGACGGGCGCCATCATCAGTGAGCTAGCGGTGGGTATTACAAGGATCTAAGTATGTCAGACACCTCTAATATGTATTCCTTAATCATTCAGCACGAAATCAAGACGCTGAACCGTGTGGACTTCAAGATGAGCGCCAACTGGCTGCAAATGCTAACGCAACTCATCGAGGAGACCCAGGACGATGAGAGTGAGGCGGCCCAGAAGTGCCTCAGGGATTGGATGGATGAGCGGGATCAGTTGCGGTAGGGAGCCCCATTTGTGCTATTGTTTTCCCTTCACTTATCAGACACTTAACCTCTTGACAGCAACACAACCAAGAACGTGTTCAACGAGCAGTTTGGCAGCGTTTTCCGCACCTATCACAATCCCACGTACTTCTCGAGACGCCTCTTCCGCTTTGCCGACATCTACACGAGTGACATAACGAACCTGCTCAAGTTCTCCACCACCCACACCTTCTATCCCCGCCGGGGCGTGATGCCCCACGAATATGCCTCCCACTTCATCTAAACGAAGTGAAAGCTCAGCTCAGATATTAGTTGTTAGGTTAAAAGTGCCAGTGTTAATTGCTTGTAGCTCGAAACTAGTGAATTTATAGCGTGTATAGCATCGTTATTTACATTGTTGCTCAATAAAATCGTTGTAATAGTTCAAGAACACCTCCCGATATTCGCTGGCCAGATACTCCAGCTTACCTTTCAGCTCTACCAGTTCCTTTTCGTTGCTTTCGCATTTTTGCAAGGCAATGAGATCCCAGAGATAGGTCATCTGGGTGAGATAATCCATGGAGTTGGCGCCGCACTGGGCCGCAGTGCCCTCAAGTTGATTGCGGATAACCTTGGCCAGGTTCTCGTACTCCCAATCCTCCAGATTACTGCCAACTATAGGAAAATATAACCTGAGATTAATGTTAAACTTAAAAGGATGACCATCCTACCATCTATCTCCACAAAGAAGGATATGATTAGTTCTGCGGCCAAATTCCGCTTAAGACTGTGATTCCCCATTAGCCATTTGTCCAGATCATCGTATGCCTGGAAGAGCAGCTGTCTTTTTGAATAGTCCACACAGCTCTCGACGAGGTCCAGGAATTTGTTATACCAGGGGAAAAGCTGACGCTCCTTGCAGACTGTGCAAACAATGGAAATTTCTGCTTGGGATTGCACCCACCAGTTGATATTATTCTGTGGAAGTCCACCGACATCTGGCGTAAAAATCTGCCGGCAATTTTCCTTTTCGCAACGATATCGATGGAACGTTAGCTAATAAATCGGTTTAGAGTTTTAATTTCATGGAATTTCATATATGTTTCTTAATGTTATGTTGCTTACGTAATCCTGGTCGGGATCAGGGCGCGTGCACTTGTCGCAGCTGCACTGAAATTTGTAGACTTCCTCCAATGGCTGCGAGCGCTGCTGCTTCAAGCTATTCTTATAGTCCCGTGTGTAGCAATTGAAGATCTCCTCCCCAGGCGCAATGTCGCTTATGGAATAATTAACGACCGAGCAGCCGTCAAACTTGGAGTAAATGGAGGGAGCGCAGGCATGGTTGTACAAACTTAAATAAGGCAGATTGATGGCCGTAATTAACTCCGAATTAGCCAGATTGTGCAGCTGCCCGAGCTTCAGGTGGAGCGGCTTCTCCCACATGTGCGACTGCAGCAGGGCAAATTCATTGGACTGCAGGCCAACTGGTAGCAGGGAACTGCTCACATGGCCGTTGGCTAATAATTGACCGGCGGAACGGAGGATCAGTGCTGATATAACCAATTGCCAGTCTTCAACGGGTGCTGATGATGAGTTGAACTGGTTGAAGAAGTCCGTGTGCTCCTTCAGATACGTCTGAAGAAGGTTGGCGCAGAGAATATGGTAGACCAACTCCGCTTGGGAGGCCTGCTTCAGGTGGCTGGTCATGCGCAGGCTTTGCACGTACTCAGGTACAGTTTCCTTTGAATCCCACGGCTTTGTTGACAATTCAAGGATACTACTCCAAATCGCTTGGGAGCTGGTACAGCCCGCGAGATTCGGCAGCATCAGAGGCACATAGGTCAGGACCAGGCGCAATGCCAAGTGAGAAACGCCTAAAAGTTTCAGCAGATCCCGACGGTAGGCAGCGCATTCGTATTTGTGAATGCCCGAGTGCTCCTTCCTGCATTTCCTGGAGCAGTAAACTACTCGCTGGTGACACTGCGAGCAAGGAATAGGTGCACTCATCAAGCTGGCGGCACACTGCTGGCAAATCAATCGCTGTTCCAAGGGTACAAAGCACGAGGCTCGCTCGGAGAAGATGACCTTGCCCTGAGGTATAGCTTCCTTGGCCACCATATAGCGACCACGCTCTCCAGGATCTGTAAGACTGTCGTATGAAGGTTACCAAATGGTTACTATGCGTGGATGAATGGGAGAGCTTACACTTCCTCCAGAGCTGTGCCAGCCTCCGTCTCTGTAGTAACTGGTTCTGGCTTCTTGATCTTGGTCTTCAGGAGCTTCAGCTTCTCTTTGAAGTGATTAACCTGACGCACAAGACTTTCATTTAGCTGCAGCTTATCCAGACTTGCCAAGTGCTCCTCGAACGCCTCAACATTTTCCATTTTCCAGGCACAAAACGCCTGGCGCATGATTACTTTGTGCTTCAACTTTTCCGGATACCCGCAATCCAGCGCATTGGCGCAATCGTCGTAAGCCTCCCGATAATACCCGTACTCTTGCAGAGCCATGCCCCGGTTGGCAAAGGCCAGCGCCAGATCTTCCAAAGAGTCCTCCGCCTCAAAGACAGCGCCCGTGTAGAGGCGGCAGGCTTTCAGTATTTGTTCCGCCTCCTTGGTATAGTCCATGAACACGATGGAGGAATAGTCCCTAAACACGAGGTTGCCGTCCTCGCGCAGGGCCCGTGATCTTGTCGCGCATGATTCCCTGTCATGCGGCAACTTCAAGTCCGACAGCAATTTCAATGTTAGATTCTCGAGTCTCTGGCGCTTTTCGGCCGGCAAGGCCATCACGGACTTGAAGGTTTCATACTCATCCTTAAACTCATCGTCAAGGGTTATTAGTTCGTCCTGCTGCGAGAAGATCCTCGCCAAGCGATCCATGATGTCCTGCTTTCCGAATTGTTTACAATTACAATTACAATTAAAAAAACGCTGTTGGTAATTTTTAGGTACTTATCGCCAAAGGCGCCAATTAATCGATAGACGATAGGCGATAAGCCATAGAAATTGTAGAGGAATTGTAAATAAGACGAAGTTATCTTAAACATTTGTCTTATTAGTTTTGTACAAATCGGACAATAAGAAACAAACAAAGAATGCTACAATTTTATATTTTATTTTAAATATAATTCTTGAAGCCCTGTTCTGACGTTCCTTAATGCACAAGTTCCCTTAACTTCTATATCTGGGATCTGGTATCTGAAAAGAAAGAAGAATACAAAGAAACCTTTAGCTAATAAAAAAGATTTATTATTCCCAAGTTTCTATAAAGTTCAACAAATCACTTTTAATTCCCTCATTCTATCTAGTATGCCCGGGCTGATGACCTGCTCCAAGGACCTGGGCCTCGGTTCCGTCCTCTCTGACGCATCACACCGGCCAATTTCGCTGTAGGTGGCCCACTCTCTCCAAGCATTATCGAACTGCAGGCGAAATTGCCCAAACCCGGGAGCCACGTCCATGAATGTGAATAGGACCCGTTTTCGAAGATCCTCTGTGGAATCTTTGTGCACTCGCCGCCAGCGACAGCTGTAAACGAATTCTGGCAAGTCGCGCAGTACTCGCTCCAAATCGGAACGCAGTTGGGGTGAAAGGTGGGGAAAGAGGTTATTCAACAGGGATCCCCGCACATGGGATATCTTTCCGTCGATCTTGAGCATGGCGCTCTGATAAGTTGCCCCTGGCAGATACCCGTCAATACTGAGCTTGATTATGTGCTGGACAGTCAACGAGGCGAAGAAATTAAAGCGCTCCAGCTTCCGGAAAATACCTCTTTGCCCAAGTCTAGGCTCGGAAACTGTAACCTTAGCTAAATTTCCATTAACTTGTTCTTTTTCGTTTACCTTGCGTACGATAATGCCTGGCGGTAAGGCATCTAGGAGGGCCGCCAGCTGCGTAGACTCTAATAATGTGTTGCCCTGTGCAAATTCCTGCGATGGAGTCATGTTTGTGGTGGGTACTTCCTCTGGTTGCGGCGTAGGCATAATTTGAGGGGGTTCCGTAGGAGTTTTATCTGTCCCCAGCACTTCGGTCTCAGTACGGACGCATGCACCCAGAGGCAATGGCCGAAACTCGTGTCTCAGCTGCGGCACCTTGTCGTTCACCAAGCGGGCTCGCTTGCTGGGCACCGTATTGCTTGCCGGAATCTTCTTTTTCCGGGTTTCTGCTAGTTTTGGTAAGGTTTGAACCTGCGATTGGATCACATGGACCCCGGCAGCTTTTGGACATGATCCAGTCCTTACAGCTGCTTCTTCAGCCTGCTGGATCAAATTAACCTCTGGAGCCTTTGGACTGGGTGCAGGCCTTGCCGCTGTTTCTTCATGCTGCTCCTCTAGCAAACTATGCTTTGGCATGCCTTCGATATTATCGCTCTCATTCGCCTGAGGATGCTCTACGACTACGATAGAATTATCGTCCTCAAAGATCGGAGCATTGACTAGCGAGTCTAACGACTGGTATCGCGATATTGCATCTGAAGGCTTTTGGATGGCAAAACAGGACAAGCTAGGACCTTCCTCTTGACTACTATCCAGGTCCACTATTTGCTCCTCCGTCCCAATGTGCTCCCATTGGCAGCCATTCGTGTCGCAGATGCCGCGCAGGTTGTTAAGGAATTTGATAGGCTCTTGCTTGACAGAACTCACTGTCTCCGCTTGAGGAGCCAACGGATCGAGTGGAGTTTCGGGCACTTGAGACTGTATGTCAACGCTAGCAATGTCCACGAAGTTCGAGGTGTGGTTAAGCTGAGTCGGAGGACAAATTTGACTGTCTGTGAAGCAAAAGAAATGTTAGGTTTATTTGGGAATAGGATAAATTAAAGATAAAGGCTCACCTGGCACCATATCTGAGCTTTGGGAGGCTTTGGAGACATTCTCAGTCTGGCTACTTCCATCTTCCCTTTCCGCATTGGAAAGTGATTCTGACGAGAAGAATACAATACCATTGGGATTGGTCAGATCCGGAATACAGCTCTCGTCATGCAGTGCAGAGCTGGATTGCATGGTAGTAATATTCAAAAAGTTCGAGATAGTGCTGAGCTGAGTAGAAGGACAGCTCTGACTGTCTGTGAGGGTAAGGAAAGGTAATGTTGGTCTCGGAAATAGCATAATTCAATGTAAAAGGCTCACCTGGCACCATATCTGAGCTTGAGGCTATGGAGATTATCTCAGTCTGGCTGCTTACATTTTCGCTTCGCGCTATGGGAAGTGATTCTGCCGCACAAAAAATATATTAGTTAAACACTGAACGTATTAAAATGTAACAAAAAAATTCTTACTTAATACAATTCCATTGAGATCCGGCAACGACAGGTCCTTAATATAACTCTCGTCATGCAGAGCATCGTTCGTTATTTGTGGCACTTCGTATATCCACTGATCGTGTAACCAGCAGGCTGCATAGAACCGTTCCCGCTCTTCAAACCACTGCTCGACACTATCGATTTCCTCGTCAGTGCGATCTTTGAACTGCCTTTCAACGATCTGATCGAAATTTGTGTGTTCGTCCGCCTCCCGCCAGTGCAGAATCTTTGGCGATAGCTGTCCGAGGTCTAGCCTGCCTAGCTCCACGCCTTTACTGTGGAGCAGCTGCCTCAGAAGGGGCAGTCTAACGTACAGATTTATGGGCCAGTTACCCTTGTCTACGACATGCTGGTAATAGGGCTGTAGATCCATATCTTTTCTGTACAAGACCTCGCCGTTGTGGATGCTCGTGTAGGTCTTGAACTCCTCAAGGGTTAGCTGGTACAATATTCGCCAAATGGCACTCTTCAGACCTTGGCTCGTGCAGATCAAGTATGCCATATTGTGATCCTATTTCGGGTTAGATTAGAGGTTAATGTGGTTAAATTGTTTTTGTAAAGATGTGCTCCTTACCTGACTACGTTTTTCAAAAAACACTTTCTTCGCTTGGTCCAAAATGAGTTGTCTTTCTGTTTGCCGATGGGACACATTTAAACTCTCTGATTTTCTTGTAGAATCAGAAAGGCTCACATTTCTGGTAGCCTCTTCTGTAGGTTTAGTTGTGGCACTTTCTTTATGGTTCTCCTTGCTATTTGATTTAGATATATTTTCCGAAACTGATGCTAGCTCCGAACTCTTCTGCAATTCATTTTGTTTTGCTGAATTGCTTTCTCTTTCTTTGTTAGGAACCGGTGGAGATTTATTTGTTGACTTGGCTTCTGTGTTCTTTTTTCTAGTTGTCTCTTCTTTTCTTGTTGTTATCGCTTCTTTGCTGGCTGTTGTCTTTCCTCCTTCACTCGTTGTGGGTTCTCTAGCTGCTGCCTCTTCTCTCGTTGTCCCTTCCCTCGTGTCATTATCTTTTTCTCTAGTTGAGGTATCGTCTACTCTTGTAGCTAGATCTTCTCCTCTAGTTGCGGTCTCTTCCCTCATTGTTGCTTCTTTTTGCCCCGATACTGTCTTATTCTCTTTTGTTGTTGTTGAATCAAGAATATGTTGTTCCAGAAGAGCTTGTTTCTCCGGTACGGAAATATGGCAAGCTAAATATTGTCGTAAACTGCGAGGCCTGTAAGTGAAACAATGTATTTTTGGTTTGCTATAAAAGAAACCATATTTTAAGATTGAGATATTCAGAAGAATTTAACATTTCTTTACTTACCCTTCTAGTTCCTTTTCTTTGGTGGCATCCATATCGTCTGGATCCCGATTACCCAAATTGTAAGTTTGATCTGAAAGCCCTTCCCTTGTTTCAGCAGAACAGGGATGGAGCTTGAGCTTGTCGCGTATGCTGTCGTCAGTGACAGGTGCCTCAATAGGACCATGGGTGGCGCCATTAGGAGCTCCTGGCTTGGGCTGAACCTGAGGCAGCGTCTGCGACAGACTCTGAGCTGGTTCAGTAGACTCATCCACAGGCTTTGCCCATTCGAGTAATTTGTCGGAGAGTTCGGGTGACGCAGTGATGAAGGTATATTTCAACTTATTCCTAACATTCTTTGCGGTGTAAAATGAATGGTAATAGCTCCGTAATAGGCGCAGGCAACTCTTTTCATCTCCCAGAATTTCTGCCAGCTGCTCTGGACTCTTTTGTTTCAAATCTACACAATTTGCTAGGCCCTCCTTGAGCTCTTTATAGTTTATATACTTGTGGAATGTTTTAAAGGTTACTGGAAAACGATACGCGATGCCCGAGATGGTAATTAAAGTTTCATCCTGAGGAGCACGTGGATCCATTCCAGACTTGTCCTCATATTTCTCATTCTGAGGCGCTTTGCCTTGCGCTTGATCGGACATCGTTTGCCTCGCTATATCGTTCAGGGGCACAGCATATTCTTCTAATTTCTTAAGAAGCTCTTTATCTGCTTCAAGAAATCGGTAGGGATATCTTTGGCGAACGTCCTTCTGAACGTAGAAGGAGCAAAAGAAGTTACGGAACAACGTTTTGCCTCGGTTACTCTGCTCAGTCTCATTTTGGACATACTCCAGTAGCAGCGATTTGACAATCTCATCATAGTTGATGTGCCGCTTGAATGTCTCAAAGGACACTGGGAACTCAAAGGAAGCGCCACTGCAATGTTACATGTTAGTTTTTGCTATGAAAAAAATACAATCTTGCACTCACTTTTTGAAGGTTCTTACAGTTTTCTGTTTGCTAATACTCGACGATGTGTTCCTGAAAGCCAAATATGGATTTATCGTTTATTTATTTAGTAATTTAATAACATAATAAATTTACCTTGATTTCTGGTTAAGGGTCGCTACTGTTTGTTGGGAATTGTTGGATGTTTGATTTTGGGGAAGGAACTCTTCGGTTTGGACAGGAAGTTTATTTGAGGAGCTTTGTTCAAGAGAGACATCCTCCATGTCCTGCCCTGGGCCATGATCAGGGGCAGTAGAACTTCCTGGCTTGGGCTGAACCTGAGGCTGTGCCTGCGACAGAGTCGGCGCTGGTTCAGCAGACTTATCAATAGGCTTTGCCCATTCGAGTAATTTATCGGAATGTTCCGGTTGCTTCGCATAACTAAGGAGCACATCGCGCATCTTGGCGGGACACGGCTTCAGTATACATTCAAACTTATTTCGCATTTCTGGCGATGTATAAAATCCCTTGTAGTATTCCTCGGCGCACTCGGTGTCAGATTTCTCCTTGTATTCGTCGCATAGCTTCATTTGTTGAAGAATTTGGTTCAAATTCGTCACATAACGCTTAAAAACATGAAACGTCACAGGGAGTTTTGGCAATTTCTTGGCTTTTTCCTTAGGCCCACTTTCGATGTTTTCTTCGATATCCTTGTCTTTTGTGTTCTCTATATTTTCCATTCTCTTATGGGCTTCCTGAGGTGAAACTGTGGCAATATCAGCTTCTTCAGTTTGATTATTCCTGCTTTGCTCAGCAGGAACCGCATTTGTAGCTTTTTGGCACTCAGGTTTGGGGTCGTCCATGGTCTTCCTGGCACTTTCATTGAGCGGTTTGGCATATTCAGTCAACTTCTTCAAGACCCGATCATTTCGGCAAGTGAACCGGTATTGGTACTTCTGCCGGGTATCGGGAAAAATATAAAAGGAACGGTAGTAGCGAAGAAAGATCTTTTCACAGATTGGATTATGGGGATGAGGGATCAAGTTCTCTATCTGAAATTTATCTTCAAGTGCCAGTCCGAGTATTGGCCGAATAATCTCGCCGTAGTTGATGCACCGTCGGAAAGTGTCAAACGAAACGGGAAATATGAAACGACCGGATCTGAAAGATGCCACCATTGGTTATAGTAAATTGCCACTACCTGGAAACTTTGCATCTTACTTGCCGATTTCCACTTCTACGTCTGTCTGAAAGAGTTCCTCTCTGCAAATACAAATAAGCGGAGATTTTAGAAGTGTGTCTTGGGGATTATTTACAACAACTTACTGTAGCTCCTCAGTTATAAGAATGTTCTCCCTTGACTTATCGGAACTACTACAACTGGAATCAGGAGAGACGTCCTCCATGTCCTGCCCTGGGCTAGGATCAGGGGCAGTAGAACTTCCTTGCTTGGGCTGAACCTGAGGCTGTGCCTGCGACAGAGTCGGCGCTGGTTCAGCAGACTCATCCACAGGCTTTGCCCATTCGAGTAAGTTGTCGGAGAGTTCGGGTGGCGCAGTGTTGAAGTTATATTTCATCTTATTCCTAACATTCTTTGTGGTGTAAAATGAATGGTAATAGCTCCGTAATAGGCGCAGGCAACTCTTTTCATCTCCCAGAATTTCTGCCAACTGCTCTGGACTCTTTTGTTTCAAATCTACACAATTTGCTAGGCCCTCCTTGAGCTCTTTATAGTTTATATACTTGTGAAATGTTTTAAAGGTTACTGGAAAACGATACGCGATGCCCGAGATGGTAATTAAAGTTTCATCCTGAGGAGCACGTGGATCAAATTCAGACTTGTCCTCATATTTCTCATTCTGGGGCGCTTTTCCTTGCACTTGATCGGACATCGTTTGCCTCGCTATATCGTTCAGGGGCACAGCATATTCTTCTAATTTCTTAAGAAGCTCTTTATCTGCTTCAAGAAATCGGTAGGGATATCTTTGGCGAACGTCCTTCTGAACGTAGAAGGAGCAAAAGAAGTTACGGAACAACGTTTTGCCTCGGTTACTCTGCTCAGTCTCATTTTGGACATACTCCAGTAGCAGCGATTTGACAATCTCATCATAGTTGATGTGCCGCTTGAATGTCTCAAAGGACACTGGGAACTCAAAGGAAGCGCCACTGCAATGTTACATGTTAGTTTTTGCTATGAAAAAAATACAATCTTGCACTCACTTTTTGAAGGTTCTTACAGTTTTCTGTTTTCTAATATTCGACGATGTTTTCCTGAAAGGCAAATGGGTTTTATCGTTAATATAATTAATATTTTAATAGCATACAACAAATTTTTACTCTGATTTCTGGCCAAGAGGCGCTGCTGTTTGTTGGGAATTGTTGGATGTTTGATTTTGGAGAAGGGATTTTTCGGTTTGGGCAGGAATTCCGCTTGAATTAACTTCCACCTCATCATTTTGTATAGGAATGTTCTCCTTTAATTTCTCGTGACTGGGATCATCCTGCATACGCTGGTCTTTTGTGGGAAAACTGATTAGTTTGTCTCTCGTCTTTGCTGGACATGGCTTTAATTGGTAAGGAAACCTATCCCGCACTTCTTGAGAAGAGTAAAAGCCGTTGTAGTAATCCCGGGCACATGCTTCCTCAGATTTCCCCCTGTACTCATCGCAAAGGAGCATTTGCTGAACTATTTCATTGAGATTGCTTATATAACGTTTAAAAAGTTGAAATGACACGTGGTTTTCGTGGGTTTCCTCAACCTTGCTCTCCTTTACTGGACTAGCTTTTGATTTCTCCGACAGAGTAGCTACATCAGTTGCCGACGGCAAAGAATCATTAGGGCAAACACATACGGACTCCTGTGAAGAATCTACCCACTCCGGTTGCTTCGCATAACTAAGGAGCACATCACGCATCTTGGCGGGACACGGCTTCAGTATACATTCAAACTTATTTCGCATTTCTGGCGATGTATAAAATCCCTTGTAGTATTCCTCGGCGCACTCGGTGTCAGATTTTTCCTTGTACTCGTCGCATAGCTTCATTTGTTGAAGAATTTGGTTCAAATTCGTCACATAGCGCTTAAAAACATGAAACGTCACAGGGAGTTTTGGCAATTTCTTGGGTTTTTTCTTAGGCCCACTTTCGATGTTTTCGCTGATTTCCTTGCCTTTTGTGTTCTCTATATTTTCCATTTTCTGATGGCCTTCCTGAGCTGAAACTGTGGCAATATCATTTTCTTCGGCTTGGTTATTCCTTCTTTGCTCAGCAGGAACCGCATTTGAATTTTTTTGGCACTCAGGTTTCGGATCGTCCATGGTCTTCCTTGCAGTCTCATTGAGCGGTTTGGCATATTCAGTCAACTTCTTTAAGACCCGATCATTTCGGCATGAGAACCGATATTGGTACTTCTGCCGGGTGTCGGGAAAAATATAAAAGGAACGGTAGTAGCGAAGAAAGATCTTTTCACAGATTGGATTATGGGGATGAGGGATCAAGTTCTCTATCTGAGATGTATCTTCAAGTGCCAGTGCAAGTATTGGCCGAATAATCTCGCCGTAGTTGATGCACCGTCGGAAAGTGTCAAACGAAACGGGAAACATGAAACGACCGGATCTGAAAGATGCAACCATTGGTTATAGTAAATTGACACTACCTGGGAACTTTTCATCTTACATGCCGATATCCACTTCTACGTCTGTCTGAAAGAGTTCCTCTCTGCAAATAAAAATAAGCGGAGATTATAGAAGTGAGTCTTTGGGATTATTTACAACAACTTACTGTAGCTCCTCAGAAGACTCTTCAAGAACAAGCTTTGGCAATTCCTCAGAGATCGTAACGTGATCGCTTAAAATTTACAATTCACAATTTACAACGTTTTTCATACTAAAAAGGACCAAAAATTAATTACCGTTCTCTTGGTAGAGAATTCTCCTTCACTGGTTGGTTTAATTGCTTTTCAAAGCTATTATTATTATTGTTTTCTAGTGTCCTCAGATCATTTGCTGCAGATATTGGCTCATCTATCACCAGCACAGGTGATTCGGTATCTACGTCGACTGTTTCTTTCTCCTCCTCGTTCGAGGAGTCAGGAATTAGCTGAGGAAAACTTTTCCGCAGCTCTGCGGCAGACTCCTCATTGGGTATGTTTAGCAGGCGCTTTTGCATGGCTAAAGAACTTGGTCGCCACTTGAACGTGTACCTGTCACGTATCTCCGGCTTGACGTAAAAGGCCAGATACAAGGCACGGGCGCATTCTTCAAAGTCTAAGGCCGCGTAATCCCTGTCGTGCAACTTCAGCTGGCACACAATGTCATACATATTGGCCAAGTATTTCTCAAACACCTCAAAACTGACGACGGCGGGTTGTCTGAGAGGCATTGAAAGTAATATTTTTAAGATGCATTCGGAAGAAATCAACATTGTTTTCTCACCTCTTCTTCCCTGCGGCATGTTTTTCAAAAGACTTTTTGGCCAATTCATCATAGGGTTCGCCATGTTTGAGGAGCACCTCCAAGAATTGTGGGGATATGTTTTTAAAAATGTCGGTCGACTGCCGATCGGGGAACATGTAGAACGAATTGTAGAATTTTTTTAAGATGACTTCACACTGATTCTCATCGGCCAGGATAGCCTTCCGCTCCTCTTTTGTCATGCCCATCATTCGAAAAACCTTTTCTGCATTGACGTAGTTCTTGAAGGCGAAAAATGTTACGGGAAAGATGAACGTACCCATCCTAAGGATACGTCTAAATATTAGCAACGGAAACAGTCTGGAATGGGTCCCACATACCTTGCCACTTTGACCATTACACCCATGTCGATTAGATGATCGGCCACCGGTTCATTTACTGGCTCAGACTCGGGCATTGAGAGCAATTTAGCTCTAATTTTCGAGGGGCAGGCCCTAAGTTTGTAAGGATATTTCTGGCGTACTTCGGGGTTTCGATAGAAGGATTCGTAGTACCAAAAGGCGCACTCATCCAGAGTTAAAACGCCTTTACCAGCGACTCCGTCGCGTTGCACTTCGAAGGAAATATCAGGCAGGTTTTCGATTAGCTTCTTGAATTGCTCAAAGCCCACCGGATTCTTTGGACGCCTGGAAGGAAGGAGGACCTTGATTTAGTTTCTGCAACTCTCCCCTAACTCGATCCACTTACCGCATTGTTTCCAACTTCGCCTTCTTCCTGGGCGGCGGCATAGCAAGACTTAAAATATAAACACAACAAACAACGCATTTGTGAAGCCGCGCAGAACAAAGAGTCGTTGGAGATGAGTAGGTTTCAAGCGATGGGACGATAGTTGTTGTGGTAAAAGAAATCCTTAGTGTTCCAATTTTATTTTGTCTAATCCATAACTTGATGTTAAAATCAATGAATTTAGTTAATTTTTCAGTTAAACAAAATATAATATAAAGTAAAAATAATAAAACATAAAATAATTATATTATAAATTTATAGAAAATCGATAGCATTCGATAGGTGCAGTTATCGCGCACCTCCCATTCCCAGCTGGGAACGTAAACAAAGTTCGGCAGAACGCACACTCATGCAGCATTGCAGAATTCCGTAATATATTTCATCAAATTAGATAGGAATCGTCAGCGGAAAACACCACGGCAGTTTCCACCAACAAGCCCCCACTGAATTGTCAGAATGAAAGACGCCAAGGTGAGTTTTCTCTCAAAATAAAGTGGGCTTACAACAGTTACATCATGTCCCAGCGGCAATCGGTTGGACTTCGACTGATGTTGGGGTGGATAGTATTGCTGCAGGCGGCGCTTGTGCAAACTAAAAATACCGATCCTCTGATCACCCCCTTTCAGCCCTTCCCCGTGCTTAAGAACGACAACCTGCTGCGAGCCGCACGCGGCGAGGTGGTGGACCGCGTGCCCGTCTGGGTTATGCGACAGGCCGGTCGCTATCTGCCAGAGTTCCAAGAGCTGCGCAAGCAGCATGACTTCTTCACCGTCTGCCGCACACCGGAGCTGGCCTGCGAGGTGACCATGCAGCCGCTGCGCCGCTTTGACCTCGATGCCTCCATTATCTTCTCGGACATCCTGGTCATTCCACAGGCCCTTGGCATTACAGTGGAGATGCACGCGGGTGTGGGACCCGTTCTGCCGCAGCCCATCAAAGTGCCCGAGGATCTAAAGCGGCTCACCCCGGACGGCGCCTTGTCCCGTCTCAGTTACGTGGGCGATGCCATCACAATGATGCGTCACAAACTGGAGGGCCGAGTGCCGCTAATCGGTTTTACCGGAGCGCCCTGGACGCTCATGGGCTACATGATCGAGGGCGGCGGCAGCAAGACCATGTCCAAGGCAAAGGCTTGGCTTACTGACTATCCGGAGGACTCCAAGCTGTTCCTCAACCTGCTGACCGATTCCATTGTCGACTATCTGGAGATGCAGGTAAAGGCCGGTGCACAAATGCTCCAAGTCTTCGAATCCTCCGCAGAGCACCTCTCAAAGGAGGAGTTCCTGGAGTGGGCAGTGCCTTATTTGAAGAGGATCCGGCATGAGCTGGTGAACCGCCTGACCAAAAAAGCGATCCCGGTTGTGCCCATTGTAAGTATGACTTGGATGATGCAAAGTTGGGACTACTTTTCTTTGTTTCCGCATAGACTCTTTTCGCTAAAGGTGCCGGACACTCGCTGAAGGAGCAGAGCGAACTGGGTTACGATGTAATAGGACTGGATTGGACTGTGGATCCTATCGAGGCACGCAATGTGGTGGGACCCAACATCACGCTGCAGGGCAACCTGGATCCCCAGGACATGTATCGTGAGGCCGACGAGCTGCGCGATCTGACCACCGAGATGGTCCACAAGTTCGGCAAGTCGCGTTACATCGCCAATCTGGGTCACGGAATCACGCCGCAAACGCCGATTACAAGCATGGAGGTGCTAGTGGAGGCGGTGCACAATGCCTTATAAGAAGCGCGTCGACGGCAGCTCTCCTATCCATTCATTCATTCATTTAATGATGCTTTTATCGAATGCAATAAAGACAAATTGGCCTTTTTGGTTTAGGGTATATCATTGAAATGTTATATTTTGTGGCTGGAGATCCTGTTCCTGAAGGACCTTGTCATAGATCATAAGGATGCTTCCGCAGCAGATGAGCAAGGTGCCCAGAACGACCTCTGCAAGGTTGAGCAGTTTTCAAGGATCTATAAATTATGGTGTTTTTTGTATGCTTACTCTTCCCGGGCAGCTTCTCGCCCAGTGCATATCCGGTTATGGCAGTGAAGGCGAAACTTAGAGAATTGGCCACTGGCACCGCCACTGTGATGCTGGCACTCTGCAGCGTCCATACGTACAGGGCACTCCCGCACTGATTAAGCCCGAATGGTATCCAGTAACGCCAACGAGATCCAATTGTGCGGGCTTCCTGGAGGAAGTTCCTCCACTTGGAGCCCGTATCTTTGACCGACTCAATGCCCTGGCTGCCGAGGCGGATAAACGGATTGGTTACACCCCACAGTAGCCCGACGGCTAAGAGTTGCGCTGCAAATAAAACAAATTTATATATGGCTTACCATAAGCGGCTAATTTTTGTTTATTTACCTGCAATTTCCCACATTTTAAATTGTTTACATTAGAGCACGATTAAGAGTATCGATAAATGCGAATTTAGGAAAATATATTATTTTAATTCGGTAATTTTCCTATTGCAATGTCTGACTTGCTTTTTATGCCCATTTAACCATTTTAAATTTTAAATCATTAAAACAAATACGATTTTTCTAAAATAATCGAATATTTCGTTTCAAAATTATCACAATTATCGGGTGCAATAGCTCACAGCGTGACCGTTCGTGGTTTCTTTTAATACCTTTTTTTATAATCTGGTGTGGCCACACCGGAGCCCTCTTCTTCTTTCTTTTTCGTAGCTTTTCATATCCGGAGAGGTTCGTAATTTCGGTTTTCTGAAATATAATCGAAAAACATCCGTATTTCGCACGAACAATATGCAAGTCGCCGGGTGGCACCATGTTTCCCATCGAAAATACCGCCAATTCAAATGTACATTTTCTCCCAAGCCCGACTTTCTGTGTAATTTTCGGCGCTCGGAAGTTTCCTCGATTAGATTGTTGTTTACGTTGTGAATGTTTTATTAATTGGACACTTTTAACATTCCAGGACATTGAATAGCACCGTTGCGGCCTAACCAGCACAATGACTAAGACCAAGGGCGAGAAAATCAACAAATCGGCGATCAACGAAGTTGTGACCCGCGAGTGCACCATCCACTTGGCGAAGCGTGTCCACAACATCGGCTTCAAGAAGCGCGCTCCCCGTGCCATCAAGGAGATCCGCAAGTTCGCTGAACGGGAGATGGGCACCACCGATGTGAGGATCGACACCCGTCTGAACAAGCACATCTGGTCCAAGGGTATCAGGTGTGTACAAACATCAGTGCGCCTTTTGCTGAATATAATCCCGTATGAGCTTGCTTTCAGGTCCACCCCATTCCGCGTCCGTGTGCGTCTGGCACGCCGTCGCAACGACGATGAGGACTCTCCCAACAAGCTGTACACATACGTCACCTACGTGCCGGTGTCTACGTTCAAGAACTTGCAGACGGAGAACGTCGAGTCCAGCGACGACTAAGCAGCGTAATTGAAGGCCCATAAACACGGTTAATAAAAAGTAAATTTTTATTTAGAAAAAAAAAACAAAACAAGTGTGAACGAATCAATGTGAATTGAGTGACTTAAAGTGTGGTAAACAGCGGTTGTACCAAGAATAACGATTCGGTCGTGGCCACGGAGAGCAGTTGCAGCTTATTGACGGGCAGCTGGAGCACGTGCAATGATAGAGCCTCAGGCAGGGAACTATCTCCGAGGATTTTTTGGAAGCCTGCGACTCCGCGATGCTGGTAAATGGTGAGCGGTTGATTTGGTTGATTGGAAACGCAGAGTAGCAGATCCTCCGACACTGGCAGGTGCATAAAGCGCACTTCCCTCGTCTGATGGGAGTCTTGGAGATCCACGACTTGATCTAGCTGGAAGTCATCGTTGATGAATCTGTGGAATGATTATTACCAGTTAAAAACTACTTAATTGTCAAAGTGATCCTACCTGTAAATCCGAATCTCTGCTGCTGGCGATGAAGCCAGTATCGCCAAGAAACTGTTCTCCATGCCGGCTCCACGTTGCACCAGCGTCATGTGCTCCACATTCTGCCCGTCCCAAAGGCTTCTTACGAAAGAGTAATTTCCGTTGCTCCATTTCCATAACTCCACAGCCTTTGAAGTTCTCAGCAAAATGGGCGTATCATCTGAATCACCGGCCACTGCTAGCAACTGTTTTGCATTCCGCCTGCCCGTGATGATGGCTTTCCGGCTATGGTTATGCTGGTCGAGGCATTCGATTACTATATTGTCCCCTTCTTGAAGTCCCAGGCACTGAAATGTAGCCAGGCCAAGCTGTAATCTCTGTGTCGCTGGGGATGAGTCTTCCTGTAAAATTCGCTCCAAGACTTGCTCACGAAGCTGCGGCAGTGTTGACAAGCCTGAAAAAACAATTTATATGTGATATAAATATGCGGACTTTGGGATACTCTTTCAAAAGAAATTCTCTAGATTAGCTTGGCTTTTGTTCATTACTTTATTTAGTTTGTGAATTCGTAAAGATGTACAATCCAGTGACAGTAACAGAATACAACATTACACTGGTTAGTGCAAAATTGTAACATCAAAAAATTAAAGTACAAGTTTAATGACAGTCAATAGGGCTCTGGCAGAGAGTGTATATCAAAACAACAGATAAGAAAACAACTGAGTGAGGTTAGCCTGCCAAGCATTTAAAGGCAGCAATCGGTCTCTCATTTTTCAGTTTGAAAAAGACAAAGGTCTGGTAAATACATACCCACGGATTTACAGTGAAAATGTACGCAGCAGGATGCATTTGGGCGTTCTGCCTGGCGTCCGTCGTTATTCCCGGCCTGGCCTTTTGGTCGACGCCCAAGCCAACGCTGGACACTCTTCTCAGGTGAGCCGAAAGAGTTTCCAAATGGATTTTTCCCCTAACAAAGAACTCGACAGCACGACGAACAGCAAGCTCAGTTCCACTTCCCCTTCCGTACGGCCCGTTGAGCTGCTGCCCATGGTGATCAACACCTGGAACTTTACAGCCGCCAATAAGTTTGCTTGGCGAATCCTGAAGCACAGCAAGGGAGGTCTTCAGCAGACAAGGAACGCCGTGGTTGAGGGCTGCACCAAGTGCGAAAAATTGCAATGCGACAGGACCGTTGGCTATGGCGGCTCCCCCGATGAGATGGGCGAAACTACGCTGGACGCCATGATTATGGACGGCAGCACCATGGAAGTGGGAGCTGTGGCGGGCTTGCGGCGCATCAAGGACGCAATAAAGGTGGCCAGAAATGTCCTTGAGCACACGCGGCACACTTTGTTGGTGGGCGACTCAGCCTCGAACTTTGCCAATGCCATGGGATTTACGTCAGAGTCCCTGGTCACGCCCGAATCTAAGGACATGTGGCTGCAGTGGACAGCGGAGAACTGCCAGCCTAACTTCTGGCAGAACGTGCACCCTGATCCCAAGGTCTCCTGTGGGCCGTACAGTCCCAAGGCGTCGCCCCTGACCCGCTGGAAGGAGGATCGAGCTCGAACGGAGTACGTGATCGGGCACAATAACCACGACACCATCGGCATGATCGCCATTGATGTGGAGAACAACATTCATGCAGGCACGTCGACCAATGGGGCGCGACACAAGATCCCCGGACGCGTTGGAGACTCCCCAATACCAGGAGCCGGCGCCTATGCGGATAACGAGGCGGGCGCCGCAGTGGCCACTGGAGATGGCGATATAATGATGCGATTCTTGCCCTCCCTTCTCGCTGTGGAGGCCATGCGGGCAGGAAAGAGTCCGGCGGAGGCCGCTGAAGTGGGCATCCGGCGGATCTTGAAGCACCACAAGGCCTTCATGGGCGCCGTCATAGCCGTAGATCGCCTGGGCAACTATGCCGCTGCCTGCTACGGATTGGCCGAGTTTCCTTTCATGGTCAGTAGTCCGGCGAAGCCGGATAATCCCACGCGTATGGAAAAGGTTAAATGCATACCGCCACAGGAAACACTGACTGTGGTACCTTTGTAATTACGCGAACACAATAAAATTTATTAATTTTAAATTTATTCCCTCTTTGAAAGTGTTGGGTAACGGTGCTCATAAGGCTTTACTAAAAATTACTAAAAATGAATATCCAAGGGATATGCGCGCAAATGGAAAGAGTATTAAGAAGGGGAAATATTTTAAGATATGGGAATTAAGCTTAAAGTTTTAAAATAGTTCTCATTCATATAATTATGATTTTGTTTAGTATTCAAAGGGAGTCGGTGTTGCACAATCTTGTTTTTACTGTACTCAGGCTCGGCATTTTTGGTATTTCCGCGACGCACGGCCACATTTTCCGCCAAATCGGCGTCTGTATCAGCGAAGCGAAAGGTGCAAAACGGAGGACGAAAACCAAGCGAAAAAAGGCGGCTGCAACAAACAAGATTTCTCGTTGTGCGTTGTGTAAATAAAACAGCCTTCAAGATTAACAAGAACGAGCAACCGGCGGGCCGCAAGTCGCTGACGAAGATGGCAATTCAGTTGGATAAGATTCTTGCGCATATCGCCAAGGAGAAGGCCCTGCATCCCAACAATGGCGGCTCGACCAAGCAGGAGCAGGAGGAGGCTTGGGCCAGGATCGGGCGCCTCAACAAGCTCTCCGTGCACGAGTCGCGCTCCATCTTCATCGTGCTACAGAAAAAGTACGAGCAGGAGAAGCTAAAGGGCAACTCGGCGTGGAAGCTGTTTGGCCTGATGGACCAGATCCACCAGGAGCCCAAGGCGTCGATCAAGGAGGAAGAGTGAGTGCTTTGCGAGCTGCTTAGCTGGCAGATTGTACCAACTAATTCCTTTTCAGAGAGCACGGGGCCATGGACGAGGTGGAAGAGTACGAAATGCTGGAAGTTCAGGAGCAGGAGGAGGAAGAGGAACACGCAGAAAACATCCCGTTCGGACAGCCGGCCAACTCTACTGGCTCGGCCTCTTCCGACGGCGAGAGCCCCACAAAGTCGCACGGCACCAGCTCGCCCGAGAAAGAAGAGCGCTTGCCCTCCAAACCTATTGTGGACACGCCGCGTCCCGCTTTCGAGGAGAAGAAGCTGCTCAACACGCTGGCCAACAACACTCCGCGAGCCACCACAAACAGCTCTGTTTCCGCCGCCGCGGCTGTACTTCAAAAGAAGGGTATCACCGTGAAGAAGACTCCCAGCTCAGCAGCAGGGACTGGCCATAAATCAACGCCAGGGCAACCGCCACTAAGCAGTGGCCTCAGGTCGTCTTCACGTACGACCATTCAGTTGCCCGATTCCCTAAAGCGCAAGCTCTCCGAGGAATACCCTTCGCCCGCACAAAAGAAGCTGCCAAAGACGACCAGTCCTAAACAGGCAGCTCCTCCGGCTCCAGCTCCCTTTCCTTCAAGTGCCAGCGTCTCAGAGACAGTGCCGAATGCCAGCGTGGTGCACACAACCACTGCCCAGCTGATGCAGGTGAAGAAGGATCGCGAGAGCAACCAGACCCCGCCGCCAGGCATCAACATCATCACCATTCCGCCGTCTCAGCAAATTAACGGCGCTGGTGTTGGTGGACCCACATCGTCGACGGCCGCCACTGTTGCCTCCACCTCGGTGGCCTCCACCAACGGCTTTTCGCCGCATATCGACGATCTAGACTTCAAGAACGACATAATCTTTGACTCAAAGCTGAATGCCGCCACCTCCAACACACCCGAGATTATAAACTTCGGCAATTTTGACAATATGCTGCCGCCGACCTTCTTCAAGAATCTGTGCAACTCGTCCCGCCACGAGTCCCTCGGGCTGTACGTGGCCAACGTGATGAACCGACTGTCGTCGCGGGCCGCAGCCAAACTGGAGTTAAGCATCCTGCGGGCAATCCTTGATGCGCATACCGACGAAATGGAGCATTAGCCCCGAAAGCTTACAATTAATTCAACTCTAGGTAACCCTTGATGATTACTCAGCTTACACATTACACACTAGACAAACTCGAAGGTAGTTCTGCTTATACAGTTTCCCGCGATCGCTGCGTTACTGTGTGAATTCGAATTTAAAACATCTGCGTTGTGGCATAACACAACGTATTAGAAGCCGTTCTGCCTAATATGATGGATTATATTGGGTTTCGAATGCATATATAAAGCTGACTCTGTGGATGCCGCCACAACGCAGTATTTTAAATTTAGTTATAAGTTTGACCGTAATTAATAATTGATATTCCCATGTGTCCACATCATTTTAAAATATGTTCATATGCAAATAAAGATACATAACTTACTTGAAAGGGTAACGAAGCGGCGTTTATCCGGATGCCAGGCGTAGGAGATTACTTCGTTGGAATCCCTTTCCCTGATGGCCAGTATATCATCGCTTCCAGAGGAGTATACCTGCAGTTGATCCACTTTGTGGGGTAGCTGCTGCACCAGGGCAAAGTTCTCCAGCACTTTCGGCGGCTCTGTGGCGAAAAAGTAAATGTTTTAATTCGATTTTTCATACAGATTTGATCTTTACTCACTGGCCAATCTGTTCTTTACCGCATCCACGTTTTCCTGCAGCTGCTGGAGTTCCTCAACAGAATTCGAGCCTACGTCTCGTTTCTTTTTGTAATATTTATCCAACGGCCCAATTCCATTTCCCAGCTCATAGTGGCCCACGGTTAGCGGTTGAGTGAAGACCAGTTGGCTCTCCACATGGAGATTGGGTCGGTTCTGCGCCTTGTTGACCAATAATTCGTTCACTGCCAGTCCGTTAACAAAGTCCACTTGAAGATTCTCTACATTGTTGGTGAATATTCGTTGCTGTTCCGGTAGACTGTTGGCCACCAACAGGGATCCCTGCATCTCCTGCTCCTTGTCGCGAAGTAAGAGCTTATCCGGATGCCAGAGAACACCATTAACGGGTCCTTTGACACTCAGATCATTGTAGAGATTTACGTTTTCCATACGAGTTACTCCCGCTATGCTGTGATTTCCATATATATAAGCCGCCTCGTTGATCCACTTGGCCAAGGTAACCTCTGCCACCTTACTATTTGGAGTAATATATAGGCGATTTATACTAGCACTATTAACGGTTTTCGGGGCATCAATGATAGATGGATCAGAAGCATTATCTTGGTTTATCCTCAGTACATCTGTAGCTAGATCAAGTTGATTAACAATGACTTTGTTCAAATTTCCCGAAACTGAGGCCTCTGGCAAAGTCCATTTTCCACTGATGGTGTGGGGTCCTGCTGTTTTTAAAGAGTTTGCCACGAATTCATCAAAGTCTAGGGAAAAGTTTCTAAAAAAATAGAAAAAGAATTTAAAAATTAAATTTCTTAGAAATCCGCGTTAAAAACCCGTTAAAAATACCAAAATATTAATACTAGACTTTACGTTTGAATCCCCCATGGTATATTCCGACGCTGGCGGTGCGGTCACACTCGACAACAATCCAACAATATCCCCGTAACTGCCCGACCGTAAAAAGTGCATTTAACCAAACCCAATCAGCGACCAAAATACGAGGTAATTGTGCCACCTGTCAGCCGCATCGAGTGCTTCGATAGTGCGTCCCCCATCCCGCTGCCCCAATCGCGTGCGAAACTAGCAAACGTGTACAGAAATTTCACCTGCGAACACAACGCACAGCTGACTGTACGCGTGCAGTGCCCCTCAAACTGTTAGCGCGTAAACAATTGCAAAAGTGAAACGTGATACCCCATTAACCTTACCCCTTCGTTTACCCTTTGCCCTTCGCCCTCGACTGAGTGAACATACCCGGTGCTGGTGCCCTCCATAAGTACGCCGCTGTCGCTAGCGGCACTGCCACGTAGCTCCACAACGCTCGCCGTCGGAGGCAGTGCGAACGTGACGTCATGCTGGAAGCTAAGGGGAGTTTTCACTTGCTGGCCGCGCGTCCGACTGAGGTAGTGTCGCCTGATGTGCTCCACCTGGCGCCCGTTGATGGGTCCCTGTGAAACGCAGTATTATTTACGTTCAAGGAGCGTGGGGAATGCCTTTGTAACGCACCTGAAACTCCAGCAGGCCCTCAAAGTTGCCCGACTCCAGCTCCACTCCACTGAGCTCAACATCCTCATTTTCCAGCCACACCTGGTCCAAGAGCTTGTCCAGCTTGTGACCATTCAGCAGGTTGTAAGTGGGCGTCGTCGAAAATGCTACATTCTCGGCCAGGAAGGTGTCTAGATGTTGTCCATTTAGATAGTTACCGAGCTTGTCCAGCGGATAGCCATTTAACGAAGTTACATTGCACAAGTTCGATGCCTCCAGGCTGCCCTCAATGCCAATGGGAGTGGAGAGGTAACTTCCTGTATTAGTATTGTGGTAAAGCACATCCTCTGGCACGCGCAGGCCATTCAGTAGACCAACTTGGAGCTCCGATTGCAGCAAAATGGGATTCTCTGTGGGACAAAGTTCAACGATAATTTTTGCATTGAAATTTCAAGGGAATGCCTACCAAATCGCACGGCCTGCAGGTGCTCCGAGGCATTGAGCCTGTAGCTGCGGTTCACCAGATCGTCCAGAGTATAGTTGTTGAGTTTTCCAGTGAGCCAAACGCCTTGCTTGCTCTCCATTGATGCCAGCTCCTGGGGAGCCGTGAAGTTCTGATCTCCCTCGGACTCCAGCCAAGAACGGCCAAACTTGTGCGCTGGGATGCCATTTAGGGAGTTCCCGAAGCTCAGAGAACTTATGTTCACGGCGTGGCCAAAGTTAAAGTCGCCCACGTACTTTATGTTGCCCGCCAGCTGCTGCAACTGCTGCTCCAAGTGAGCCACGCTCACCTGGTTAATGTTGCCGATGAGCCACAGATTCTTGGCATGAATGGTGCCATTGAAATCGGGCGGGAGGTGCCAGCTGTCCAGATTTTGGCTACCATGTGCGAGGATCGAGGACTGAGGTTGGCCAAAGAGCAGGCCATTCAGGTGCAGATCCTCCAGACTCAATTCCCCGGCATCCAAGTGGCCTACAAACAGGGAGCCCTTTGACTGCTGATCACCGCCAACTTGAAGGTAATCATCTAGTCCCAGGCCATTTAATGATATTTGCGATGCATTCACTTGCTCCACTTCCAAGCCCTGCAGCTCTATGGGAGTAGAAATGGTTTGGTTGCCAGTCTTGGTTAGCAACGTTTCCGGTAGCTTCTCCACATCAATGCCATTCAGCCACTTGACTTCGCCGAAGCCCTCGCTGATCTGCAGGCTCTGGGGGAAGAGCTTCATTCCCTCCACCACCTGCACTTGATCGACGTTCAGCTTAACGAGATTCTGCAAGTCCCGGGTGTTTAGGAAGCTCAGCTCCGTATCGTTGACTGTGAGGGGTTCCAAGAACTTGAGATTTACATCCTCCAGGGGCTTATCCAGGCGCAGACTGCGACCTAACACTTCTGCTGCTGATCTTTGAGTGGTTTCATCCACCAAATCCCTCATTTGCAGCAATCTTCCAATGGTCACATCGCCATCTATTACAAAATCGCCCTGGAGTTGCAGCGGCTGATGAGTTACCTTTGCCGGTGACATGGCCCTTAGTTCAGCTCCGCTCATGGGACCCTAGAATGGAATTGGAAGACTGTGTTATTAAATGACTTCTGATTGCATAGGCTCCTATGCACCCACCGCTATGGAAATTGGCTCCAGAACCCGAACATTCTCGAATCGCTTAGATCCCTGTATCACCTGGGTGTGATTCGTCTGCCTGAGCAACACATCAAAGCGCTGACGATCGACATGGATGTGGTTGAGGCGCTGATTGATGAGCAAGCGGTTCACCTGGACGGGCTGGGCGAACTGCACATCCTGCTGAACTATAAAGCTGCCGCCATCCACTGGGATGAGGTGACCCAGCGGTCGATCGTTGACCTCATTGCCGTTCACCTGCGCAGCATCGGACTTGAGATTTATGATCTCCGCTGCGGCCTTGATGAACTGCACATCCGTGCCGCTGCGTTTGAGCGTCTGCTCCACCAGCTCGTCCCACCTGAGGCCATTCAGCCTGCCCTCCAGCCTTAGGTCCTTCACGGTTAGCCCCTCGAGGAGGGGTTTCTTCTGTTTTCTGGCTGGTTCTGTGTACGTTTCACTCACGTACACCTTGTTGGCTGTCACGGACTCGTAAACAGGGTTCTTGGTATCAACGCCATTGATACGATCTGCTTGAACGGATCCGTGCACCACCAGAGTGTCCACGGTGATCTCCTCGAATTCGTGTTCCCCCGCGGCGGCTCTCTTGGCGGGATGTCGAGAGCTGGGCGAGTTTGCGTTGTGCTCGATAACATCGAGAGCCTGTTTGGCCAACTCCAAGGCTTTCCAGTAGTTCGGAGTCAGCTTCATGTGCTTATCCTCAAACTGCATATGGGGAATATGGTTGGATTTCTAGTTCAATGTCTTGATTTGAGTTCTTCTCTTACCGCCTTCGCTTTCACTTTATTAATGTGGGCCATCTGAAGTTTCTCCAAGCGTTTCTTTTGCTTTACCTGCAAGGGAAACCACTTAATTCTCAGCTCAATGAGATCTTTAATTGTGGTTCACTCACCTGTAACCTCTGCAGCAGCTCCTCCACATTCACACGCTCCAAGCGCTTTCTCTGCTCCCGAGCCCAGTCAATAATTTGCTGTCGAAGCATATTGGCGTGCTCGTCCTGCTTGAAGAGCGGCTGGAAGATGTTGGTCTCATTTGCGGCCATATTTTCATTGGAAATAACTGCAATAGTACACAATTTATAAACGGATTTGTGAGATATTCCAGAAGAAACCTTACCTAAAAAGCTTTGTGGCCCCTCCTCATAGCTTCTCATTCTGGCCACGCCGCGGCTCAAGGCACCTTCTGTAAACTGGACCTTGGACTCTTCGAACCTCCAATCGTTGAGGTTGAAGATCTTGACATCCTGCTTGTTGCAGGCCACCAGAAGCAGGAACTTCTCAGATACCGAGTGCTGAAAGGGAAGAGATATTGGAGGCTATGCCATGATTTTTGATAATATCCCCTTACCTGAACTGGCAGAACCCGTTCCAGGGCATAGAAACTCAGCCGCTGATACGGCACAAATTGACCCTTTTCAAACACATAGATCACGGTGTCCGCTTCGCCCTTCCCACCGCCACTGGATCCACCAAGAGTGTTGCCCACAATTAGAAAGTGCCGCCTGGTAACCTCGTTGAGCGGCAAACTAAAGTACTTTACGTCCACGGCTCCATTGCTGCGCAGCCGCTGGAAGAGCTGAAACTTCTGCGCCTTGGCATCGTACTTGAAGATTTCCGAATGCGTGGCAGTGCGTCCCTCGGCGTCCGCATAGTTGGCCACGGCCACATAGTCGGTGTAGTCAACGCCAAAGGCCTCCAGCCGTCGGGCATTGCTGCAGGGAATCGATCCCAGACGCTGGAAACTCCGACCCATCCACTTGAAGTAGGGACACATGGCTCCCGAATCAAATGCCTGCAGAAGAGTCAGCTCCTGGCTGCTGATCCGCAGATACATGCCACGCAGTCGAATTCCCGAAAAGTACTGCACGGTTCGAATGCCCGTCTCCGCGGATATCTCGTAGACGGGGGAACCCTCGCGGGCCTGTCCCACAGGCTCGGTTAGATTGTAGCTTAGGGCCACATAGCCCCGTCCAGAGAAGGCCAGACAGTCCAGGGCAACAGCCTTCGGTGCGGGCAGTTGCACCAGCAGGCGGTAAGCCTGATCGGCAGGACGCCATTCATAAACGGCAAAGTGACGCACTCCAGCCACATTCTTGTGCAGGGCCGTGGCATACTTGACCGTGGGCAATTGGAGGATGCAAATGTCCAGGGGAAAGGGCACTGGCACAGAGGCCACTCGGGTCAGGCCATCGAAGCTAAAGCTGGCTGTGAAGGGATTAAAAAAGAGGTAAATTGAAGGGCATATAATTTTGTAATGTGCAGGATCCCTTTGATCTCTCAATGTACATGTCTTACTGTCATCATTCGCTTGTCATGTCTCTGGGTTAGGATCGTAAGCAAAGCGCCGCCCGCTGACTAAACCAAACAATTCTCTCTAACTCTCCGTCAGCCATGGCCCAGGAGGAGGAGGAGCTGTTAACCTATCGCCGCTGCATTGGCCAGCAGCTGGAGGAGCTGGAGTTGCTGAGCTCCATTTACTGTGCTCCCGGTGAGTTGCAGATGCTCGATGCCGGGGTCGTGGCCGATTTCAATGAGTTCCTTCACGAGGATAAGAACACACGCCCCGCCGATCTTCGGTCGCATCTGGAGTACCTTGTGAAATTGAGTCTACCCGCCAAGCAGAGCGTGGAAGTCCGCGTGGAATTGCCCCATCTATATCCGCTATTGGAGCAGGCGCGAGTCAGTGTTCACAGTCCGTTGCTGGGAAAGAGCAAGGAACAGCGCTTGAAGACCGACATAGAACAGTATCAGAGCCACCGGCGGGAGGAGGATGCAGAGCCGTATATCTTCCAGCTGTTGAGTTGGCTGCAGGATCAGATCGAGGACCTAATTAAACGGCCAGCCTCCGAGTTCGCGGAGCCGCCGCCAGAACCGCAGGATCCTCCGCCACCAGCTGCCCTCCATCTCGAGCGTCTGTGGATCTATTCGCACCACATAAAGTCCACAGCCAAGCGGCAGGAGTTGATACGTCAGGCCCGCCAGTTGGAACTCACTGGCTTCTGTCGACCCGGCAAACCCGGCATCATATGCGTCGAGGGGGAACCCGAGAATTGTCAGGAGTTCTGGCGCAGCATCAAGGCCCTTCGCTGGCAAAAGATAAGCGTGGTGCGAACGGAGTCGCGCCAGCGCAAGCGGGGCTTCCAGGATTTCAGCGAACAGCTCTTCAATGCCGAGGAGGGAGTGATGAACATGGGCCAGTTCATCCGATTCCTCGAGGACCACGGCGTTGGCTACATGAAGTCTGAGTTGTTTGGTTTAGCCTGAGCTGCAGGCGGCGACTGGCTCCCCCAAAATTCGAATTGTAAATAAAGTTTGTTGCATGATTTTAAGAAACCTTGATCGAAGAACTGTGGCAGGTGCGTTGCTCGTTTCTGTAGCAGCGAGTCCTGATCCGAGCTGAGGTGATGGGTGGGATAGGTCTCTTCGAAATGCACTTCGAAGGTATTGCCCAGAGCAAAGGCTCCCGCGAAGAGTAGAATAAACAACAAGCGACACATTACACATAGATTTATTAAGGCGTTAACGAAACCAAACGATAAAGAAAACATAAACTCTGCCACGTGTCTGTGGAATAGTTTTTACTATAGAATAGAGATTTGCAAACGGTTTCTAAAGCTCTGAGATATCAGCTGTCTTTGCTGAAGACTAATTTCCTCTTTAAGCTTTAAAAAACACTAAAGTTATTGGTATTTTTTGATGAAATAGAAGTCTGTTATGAAAGACAAAGATCACAACAAGTTTAAAAATACCAAAAGTCTAAATAAAACCATCAGCATCGACTTCTGGCACCTGCACATCAACCGGTTCCTCAAGAACCATCTCCGTTGAACAGTCAGCCGTCGGCCCCTCAGTGGTCATTTCCTGGCTCACCACACCCTCGTTGACACTCTCCCGGGGCTGTTCTGCCTCTTCCGGCTTCTGGGCTGGCTTAGCCTTCTTCATAAAGGCACAGTAGCAGCAATGCTGTGATGAGTCCTTCCTCATTTTGGCCGCTTCTCTGCAACGTCGAACCCAGGAAATTTGGTTGTAGGCTCGCCTAAAGTTCTCGTTGTGGAAGCCATAGATGAGTGGATTGACGGCGGCATTGAGGAACATCAGATACTGGGAGATGTACCAGAAGAGTTGCATTCCACTGCTCACCGAGACATCCTCGGCGAAGTACTTCTCCCGTAGAACCACCAGAATAGTGAAGGGTAGACGGAGCACAGCGAAAACCACGACGACAATGAAAAGGGTTTTGGCCACGCTGCGCTTGTAGCTCACTTGGAGTGGGTTCTCGCGGCTGAGGACGCGCTTTTCATACCTATCGAGCTGGTTTCGGGGATATCTATTAATGCTGAATCCTTGACCACTTTCCCTGCTTCCACTTACCTTGTAGAAAATGGCTATGTAGCAGATGAGCATTATGCCAAGGGGCAGCCACACCAGAATGGTGATCAGGACATACCAGTACTTGGGCAGAATGCTGGTGTTCTCCTTGCAATAACGCTCCGTAAAGTTCTTCCAAATTCGCACTCTATAAGATCTGTAGAGAGCCAAGGGCGATGCCAGGAGTATGCCCAGAATCCAGGTGCAGACCACCACGATCTGGGCTCCTCGGACGGTCAGGCGGGTCTCCAGGGGCAGCACTATGGCAGTGAGACGGTCGTAGCTGACCACCGAGAGATTGAGCACGGCGGTGATGAGGAAAACCACCACCAGGAAGCCCTCCAGCTTGCAGCCCACGCAGCCCAGCTGGTAGTTCTGATAGAAGTCGTTCAGCATGAACATCGCGGGGCAGATGGCCAGCGTTAGCAGGTCCGCCACGGCCATGTTGGCAATAATCAGGTTCGTGGGTGATCTTAAAGATCGATTGGCCGCTATCAGATAGACCATGGTGAAGTTTCCATACAGACCGAAGGCAATGATGGGCAGGAAAGTGATGATTTTCCAGGTGATTTCCCCATTCGGCTTGTGCAGCCATATGCGTTCCTCGGGGAAGTCCCACTTGCTAAAGTCAAACTGAAGGAGGGGAAGGGAGTTAAGCAGGAAAGACAAGTACCGAATCTGTTACCAACTTCATCGTTCGAGGAAAATGTGGCCATGCCGCTGGCTTCCTGCTCCGTTGGCTTCCGCAGAGGAACTGCCTTTTGCCCGGAGCAAATTGACATGACCGAAAACTGATCCCACATAAGTCGACTTGCTGATTGACAAAGCCATTAACAGGTGTCACAGATAGTAGCCGCTAAAAGCTAATGGAATTGCGATTTAGCCATCTGCTGCGCCTCTCTCTGCGATTCTCATGAATTCAAGTAAACGCGTTCAGACATGCTTTTTTAGGCTTTTTATTAAGGGGTTTCTTTTCAATTATAAAACTTAGTTTGCATCCTAATCAATATCCAGCTTGCGGAACGAGCCCTCAACCCCGAAGATGGAGTCCGCGTTCACACGTTGTCCCGGTCGTAGCTGTTCATCCACTCCAAACTGTGAGTCCTCTGCGAAATACTCCTTGTAGGACACAAATCGCTTTTCAGCCGCCGCCTGGATGTCAGCTATACTTCCATTGCTGCCTCCGTACTCCTCTGGCAGATATTCAAGTGGAATCACCTTGCTAAATTGCTCCAGGTTCTTGAAAAAGAAGAACTGTGGAAGGGAAAAACATTCAGTTAAAAGGCAGATAAATCCATCGAGTTGATAGTGATATGTATATAGTTCTTTCCTGACGTTTGCCTTAATGATTTTCCCATTATCATGGACAACTGGGGGTTTATCCCAGGCATTGCACTTATCGAAAGTTTAACATTCTGATTTGTAAAATAGTTTAGAGCTAAAAGAGCGACAGAGAGCTCTTATCATTCAATCAGACCGCCTGATAATGGAATATTCTCAGCCATTATACGACACTCACCCGTTGCTGCAGCTTGCTGGGCATAAGACTTTTGGCCAGATTCATTAGCGGCATCCCCTCCTTGGGGCAGTTAATGAGGTAGATGCCCTTCAGGCGGGAGGGTTGAGCCTTGTCAAGGAAAATGCCCATCCTCTTGAGGAGCTTCAAGTCAACTTGAGCCAGGAAGCTCAGGCTCAGTTTGGCCATGTCATTGATCTCAATATAACCGCTAATATTGCTGTTGTCATCCTCGCTGATGGCCTGCTCCAAAGTCATAAACCAGTAGCGAAAGAAGTCCACCAACTTGAACTGCTTCGAATCGAACCTATCGTAGTTTGTGAGCTGAATACGAGGGCCTCCGGGTCCCCAGGGCTTGGGCAGTCGGAGATAGGTGCTTGAAGGGATTTCGTTTAAAGTTTTGCTTTTACCAGCCATCTGAACTTACCCCGTTCGCAGTATGGCCAAGTTCTTCTCATCTACCACACGGTTGCCAAAGAGTTCCGGCATCAGGGTCTTAATGGTGTAAAAGTGATCCAGCTTGGACTTGGTCTTCTCCAGGCTGAATTTGCAGCCCCGCAGAAACCCGATCAGAAACTGATCATCCTGCCGGGCCTTCAGATAAGGCTGCTTGGCCAGCCAGTCCCGCAGAGCCGCCAGATCGGCGGGCACTCGCTCCTCCACCTCATTTAGCTCCGCTTCGGCAATGCAACGGAGCTCGGTGCTCAGTGGACGCAAGTTGGACATTAGGGCTGTAAAGTCGTTGGCTTCGTGGCAGCTGGATGTGTTTTAACCGCTTTACTTGGCACAAGTCGGTAGTTATTTCAAGTGGAAACGTGACCATGAAATGCTGTCTTAATCGCTCCTGTCTCTTTTAGTTGGATGCTTCATAACATATACTGAAATGCATATGCGAATCGAATTGATTTTGTATACCGATTATACATTCTAACGTTCACTTTCTTCAAATAAACATATATAAACAGTACAAACTAAATTCTTGATTTAAACTGAAGCTGTCTTTTCGAAATTAATCTAGTTCTCAGTTGTTCCTATCTTAGACAACGAATCGTACCTCTAGTTTTCCAGTGAGCTGTAAACGCATTGAATCAGTTCAATTTAGTGATAGTTTTAATACATATAGCTCCCTCGCATTACTATTTATATTTCGTATTGCTTTAGCACAAATTATAAAAGAAAACAATGTGTTGTTACGATTTAAATATTGCCAGTCTCCACTAGTCAATGTCCAGTTTGCGGAACGATCCCTCAACCCCGAAAATGGAGTCGGCATTCACTCGTTTCCCCGGTCGCAGCCGCTCATCCACTCCGTACTGTGAGTCCTCTGCGAAATACTCCTTGTAGGACAGCAGTTGCTTCTCAGCCGCCGCCTGGATGTCAGCTATGCGTCCATTGCTGCCTCCGTACTCCTCTGGCAGATATTCAATGGGTATCACCTCCCTCAATTGCTCCAGGTTCTTGTACACGTGAAACTGTAGAGAGAGGGAAAAACCATTAGTCATCGGCCCACCCCAAACGTGAAAGCAGATAAAACCGCCGACGTGTTGATAGTGACTGCTGCTGATATATCTTCCTTTAGCCCGGCGGCTTGCCTTTATGTATTCTCTGTGGAACGCTTCGGCGATAAGGAGCCATGACCTCAGCCACTAGTTCTCACGCGTTGCAGTTTTCGAAAGTTAATTGCTCTGATTTATGAAATATTAATTAAAATAGTTCAAGGGTGAGAGAGCGACAGCAGGGCTCTTCAGAGCTCTTATCATCTGCCAGCGAGACTGCCTGATAATCCCCGTGAAGTGGCCGATAAGGGGGGCGAAAATAAATCAGCAAAAGTGCCTCCAACTATCCGACGGCGAAGCTATTCTTAGCCACTTTTCGACACTCACCCGTTGCTGGAGCTTGCTGGGCATGAGGCTCTTGGCCAGATTCAGCAGCGCCACCCCTTCCTTGGGGCAGTTGATCAGGTGGACGCCCTTCAAGCGGGTGGGCTGAGCCTTCTCCGCGAACACGCCCATCCTCTTGATGAGCGTGAAGTCGAGCTGGGCCAGGAAGCTCAGGCTCAGCTTGGCCATGTCGATGATCTCGATGTAGCCGCTAATGTTGCTGTTGTCATCCTCGCGGATGGCCTGTTCCGATAGCATCGTCTGGTAGCGAAAGAGGTCCAGCAGCTTGAACTGCTTGGGATCGAATTTCTCGTAGTTTGTGAGCTGCAGTCGTGGTCCTCCGGGCCCCCAGGGTTTGGGCAGACGGACATAGGTCCTGAAAGATTGTTCGTTTATCAATCCTTCAAGCTTTTAGCAGCCACCTGAACTTACCCCGTTCGCAGCAGGGCCAGGTTCTTCTCATCCACCACACGGTTGCCAAAGAGTTCCGGCATCAGGGTCTTAATGGTGTAGAAATGATCCAGCTTGGACTTGGTCTTCTCCAGGCTGAATTTGCAGCCCCGCAGAAACCCGATTAGAAACTGATCATCCTGCCGGGCCTTCAGATAAGGCTGCTTGGCCAGCCAGTCCCGAAGAGCTGCCAAATCTTCGGGCACTCGCTCCTCCACCTCGTTCAGCTCCGCTTCGGCAATGCGGCGCAGCTCGGGGTTCAGCGGACGCAAATCGGGCATCATGGCTGGGAGGAAGTCGTTGGCTTCGTGGCAGCTGGATGGCTACTAACCGCTTTGCCTAATCACTCGCCAGCCCCAATCTCGAGCCGAAACGTAACCGTCAAATGCTAATCTGGTGCCGCTTTATGGCCGCTCGTTTGGACTGATAGTGGACCCACCTCTCTCTCTCTCCGTGTGTCTCTCTTGGCCGGATGCCCCATCTGATCCGGCGCGGGGGCGGGCTCTCGCTGTTAGATAAGATTGTGGAGCGCCTGCATCGGTGGCGAATATATACAAGTGTGCAGCTGCTGCTACTTATTTTGGGGGGAGGGAAGCGTTTTGGGGTTCGAACCACGCCACAGTTCAAACAGGCTATATCTTATCGCCGGATCGGGAAAGCACAGTTGGTTAAAGTTGCCCAATTATGGGTTTTTCAATGTCTATTTCTTTTTATTTTGTTTTAGGTTTTAAGTGGTCTTGTTTTTGGTTTGCCTGTTTTAGTCCCTGTTTAAGGTTTTCCACTGAACGGGGCTAAAACTCTGTGCTACTCCTTATAGAATATAGAATATTTGGGTATAATTTAATATCAGAAATTTAAGGATTTATTAAGAAACTATAGTATTTTTAATGAGCTAAAAACAAAATGTATTTGAGAGTCAGGAAGAGAAGACGAAGGTTTAGGGACCTCTTCAGGGCTTTTACCTCTGAAGTTGGACTAGAATTCATAAAGAAATGGATCAGCTTTGTATACTGATGACAGAATGAGACAGATTTACCTTTCTTTTTCTTTCAATAAACATTTTTTTAGACAGCTTTCAGTAAAACAATGGTGTTGATTTATACCCTTAATGATGTTTACTTGTCTCCTTAACTTTTATTACTTTGGAATTACCTTTCCCCGAAGCCATTGAAGTTCGTGCAGTTTTAAGGTCAACTAGACCTGGCCACATACGTAGTCATTATATCTGTAAAACATTTCTATTTGTGTTTGTCACTATCGCCTACTGATAACGCCACCCAATCTAGCGCCGCAAAATGTTTGCTCACTGTGAGTTTGCCAGATGAGGGAGGAGGCCAATGGTGGTTACTTTCGCACCAATGTGCGCTTCGCCGTTATCGAGAGGGGTCTCGCTCCGAATCGGAATCAATATACCGCTGTGGCCGTCCCGGTTCCCAGTCTCAGTCCCAGTAAGAGTCCAGGCAGGCAACGACATTTCGATTAGTCGTGTAGTCGCACCTGGCGAGAGCACACACCCCCTCCGTACACGCCTCGCCTCGCCGACGACACACGCTTCCAACCTTTGGCATCGTATCCCTTCAAAATTTAAGGCCCAAGTTTCGATCGCTTTGCAGATCCCCTGTGACCATGGCCAAGATACGACCGCTGGTGCCGGAGCTGGCCGAGGTGGCCCAAAGGGAGCTCAACGAGGTGGACTCGGAGGTTCTGGAAAAGATCGAGGCCGTGCGCAACTGGATCAATGAGGTTGACTATATGACGGCGCGAACCGACGACCAGTTTCTCGTGGCCTTCCTTCGCTTCTGTCGCTGGGACGTCGAGGAGGCCAAGAAGCGGCTGCTCTTCTATTACACATACAAGACCAAGGAGCGTGAACTGCTCAAGAGTCGCCTGATTGACGATAAGCTGCTGGAACTGACTCGTTCGGGGTGAGTAATATATACACTTGATCTCTGCTCTGTATGCTAACTGACTGTTTTCTTTCAGAATCTTCGCCACATTACCAAATCCCTTGGGCCCCGGCGGCCCACGCATCCATTTCACACGCATGGGCCTCATCGACACTTCCAAGTACAGCGTCAGCGACATTTTCCGCTTTCATGCCTTCCGCTCCGAGATCGAGATCAACACGGATGACAACTGGAATATCGCCGGTGTCGTGGAGATCCTTGATTTCACAAAGATTTCGTACTCTCTGCTGCTGCAGTTCGATGCCGGCATGTTCAGGCGGATGAATGCCTTCCTGGAGCATGGTATACCCACGAATTTAGTAGCCACTCACATCGTGAACGCCTCCAGGGAAACGCAATTTGTCCTGGGATTGGTCCGGAATGTGATGAAACAGAAGGAACTGGTTAGTGCTGGCTGCTATTCATTTGAGCCACAAACTTACTGTCTATTACCCCTTTTAGCTGCATATCCACTCGAATCTGGAGTCCCTGCGAAAGACCATCGGCACTGAGTATCTACCCTCCGAAATGGGCGGCAATAACGGTTCACTGCCTGAGGCCATGGAGCGGTACCAGAACCAGTTGAACAGTTTTGCCGACTACTTCAAGGAGGACGAGCGATACTTTGTTGACGAGAAACTGAAGGAGGCTAGCGAGGCGGCAGGGACTCCGGTATCCTCCGGCCCGGCCAACGAGGGCACCTTCCGGAAGCTGAACATCGATTGAGGCGGTAGAGGGGGTTGCCGGGAAGTTAGTTGTATATTCTGATGCACATCCTATATATATACGCCCCTCACACACACAATACAGCCCGATATATATACATATATATTTACACACTAAAATGTATAGACACTACAGCGCTATAGCGATCATTGGTCATAGCAGAACCTGATATTTTATAATTGAAACCATGAGAAAGCAACATCGAAACTAAAAGCAAATTGAACAATATTATAAACACAAGTGCACACTAAGAACTAAAAAAGAACACAAAAGGAAGAAAAAAAATATGAAACGCCATCAAATGGCACAAAAAACCTCACATTATTGTCGATTATAATTTATTGTTGTCCTTATCAACGCACATATACTATTTACATACTTACACACATTCTAACGTCCGATCGTGAGAGGCGTATATAGCCAGCACACGATCCATCCTTTCCCATGATCCCATAACGCATTTTCATGACGAAATCCTCAACGTCTTCTACTCGCGTGCTAAGTTGTTGTTGGCTTTTATTTTATACATACTTGCATACGGTACTTGAATATATATATATTTTTTCGATAATTTTCTTTGTTAGTTTAAGTGTCGTTTCTACTAATTTTTGATACTAGTTTACACATATACAGGCATCTATATTTATAGATAAATCCATGCATAGTTAATTGAAAATAACTAAAGTTGCAAATGGCAGTGTACTGTAGAGTCAGAGTCCCATGTTGAGTGCGTTAATAAATTAAAGCGAATTTGTTTAAATGTCGGTACAAGCTAAAAAATGATGTATTACTTTGGGGGTTCCATTTTTTTTTCTCTTTTTCCAAGGCAATAAGCTTTATCTAAGTTCCAGATAAAAGCCATGATATCAAATGTCCGGTTGGTTAATTGATAAGTTGAGCCCATTGGAGGCGTCAGGTAAGTTTAGGTGAACACCTAAGAAATATAATAAATAGAGGAAGGCTTTGTTATAAAATAGTTGTTTTAGCAATAGTAAATTTGAGTGATGTCATTGAGTGAAAATAATGGCTTGGACTAAAATAAATCCTGGTGTATGGAATCGGAAAGTTGATGAATTTCTTGTGAAAATATCAAGATTAGACTATTTCTATTATTATTACACTATTTCTGCAACAAAATTCATACTAAATAAATTTATTTTACAAATCAAAGTAAAAAAAAAATTACATTTTTATCAATTCGAAAAGTTTTACAGTGACAGTTTTTAATGTTTTAATAAATCGGTACAGAACTTTTATTAAAATTTAAAAAATTAAAAATTAAGAAAAGAATACAATTTTATTGACTTAAATTTTACCTATTTATTATACTTACTTACCTTAGCAAGGTAAAAACCTTGCCAAGGTTCACCCTAAAGCCAGGCACAGTGTTGCAAAACGACCAAACTGAACTTTGGACGTATGAAAAGCTTTCTGTCACCTTCCCATCTGGGATCTGGGTTGGCTATTATCATTATTATTTGTGTGTTTACATAAAAAATACAATAGAAATTCTTCAAGATGTCAAAGGCAATTAAGTACTATTATGATTTCCTGTCGCAACCCTCTCGCGCCCTCTGGATTGCCATGCGAATGAGCAAAACGCCTTTTGAAGATTGCCCCGTTGCGCTAAGGAAACGTAAGAGCCGAACAGCAGCAACAACAACAAGTTGCACCGAAAGCCGGTTGGCTGACATAAATATTTATTTTGTTATTTATTTGCCAGAGGAGCAGTTGACCGACGAGTACAAGAAGATCAATCGCTTCCAGAAGGTGCCGGCCATCGTGGATGGTGACTTTCAGCTGGGCGAAAGTGTCTCCATAGTGCGGTAGGTAATCTTCTCGACTTTTTGATTACCAGGGCTCATAGTACATCTGTTTTCCTTCAGTTATCTCTCGGACAAAGGTCTGTTTAGCGAGCAGCTGTATCCCAAGTCACTGCAGGGCCGTGCCAGCGTGGACGAGTTCCTGGAGTGGCAGCACTTCAATGTTCGCTATGTCTGCTCCTTGTTCTTCCGCCAGGTGTGGCTGTTGCCCGCCAAGGGACTGGCTCCGGCCCCAAAACCAGAGGCTGTTCAAAAGCTAATCAAGGATGTGGAGGCCAATTTGGGTTTGATCGAGCGCATCTGGCTGGATAAGGACTTCCTGATTGGCGACAAGCTCACTGTGGCCGATATCTTTGGGGCCTCGGAAATCAATCAAATGAGTAGGAGTTTCTCTACAGCCTTCCAGTAGGACTTTATATTTATATGGATTTAATCTTTTCAGAGCTCTGCCAATACAATGTGAATGAGAAGCAATTTCCCAAGATAGCCAAGTGGCTGGAACGTGTTCGGGAGGCCACCAATCCCTATCATGACGAGGCCCATAGCTTCCTTTACAAGGTCTCCAAGCAGGCTGCCAAAGCCAAGGTTTAAATAGGAGAATACAGCTTCTTTTTTTTGCATTTATTAAGTTTCTAAGACATCACCAGTAACCAGTTTGTGCCTTTGTTGTGTTTATTGTCTTCTCTTACATGCTGGCATAGAAATATATTTAAAGCTTTTAAAGAATGTTTATCTTTGATTCTTTTATGAAACGTTTCCTTTTGGTTTAAAGTTCCTCTTGAAGCTCCACCATTTGAATTTCCCTCCTAAAGCGGGACAACTCTATACCATCTCCATTTAGCCAGTGCTGGAAGTCGACGACGGGTTTGATCTTTGGACTGGAGGAACCTTCTTTGTTGTGGTTCCACTTAGCTGGGGGGAATTACTTGATAGTCGCCGGTAGTTCGCTGAAGAACCACAACAATTGACGCCGCCATGTCCAGGCCAATTAGGTTCTATTATGACTTCTTGTCACCTACCGCAAGGGCACTCTGGTTGGCTCTGAAATTGGGCAAAAAGCCCGTCGAGTATTGCCCCATTGCCCTCCGTAAATGTAAGTTAAACCAAACAATTGATTTGTTTCCTCGGCTAACAATTTAAAGTGAATTTCAGTCGAGCAATTGACCGATGAGTACAAGAAGATCAATCGCTTTCAGAAGGTGCCAGCCATCGTGGATGGGGACTTCCATTTGGCGGAGACCATTGCCATCATTCGGTAAGTGATCCACATACCTTTCCGAGATGTTTTTAACGCGAACATTGCCCCTCTAGTTATCTCGCCGACAAAGGTCAGTTCGATGAAAAGCTCTACCCAAAGTCCATTGAGGCTCGGGCGCGGGTGGATGAGTTCCTGGAGTGGCAGCATCTTAATATTCGACTGGCCTGCTCCCTGTTCTTTCGCGATGCCTGGCTCTTTCCCATTAATGGCTTGGCACCAAAACCCAAGCCGGAGCAGATTAAGCAGCTGGTAGAGGGCGTGGAAACCAATTTGGGTCTGTTGGAAAGGCTCTTTTTGGAGAATGACTTTCTGGCTGGACCCAATCTTACGGTGGCTGATATCTTGGGCGCCTCGGAAATCAATCAATTGAGTGGGTTGAAAAGGATTTCAAAATCCTTTAAGAACTTGATAATTGTATGACCTTTTCAGAGATCTGTCACTATGCCGTGGATGGAAAAAGGTTCCCTAAGGTATCCAAATGGTTGGAGCGTGTGCGAGAGACAACAAATCCCTTCCACGATGAGTCCTTGAAGTTTATCAATCATAAGGCCAAACAGGATAATGTTGCCAAATTGTAAACTTAAAATTTAAACAAAAAAAACATTAATTTGTTAGCTCGCTTTAGTTCCGTTTAGTGTTCATATTTGTACAAAGTTAAAGATTAAAATTTACTACAAGTACTACAAGTAAAAGCTGTCTAGGGTCTAGTCAATGTCGAGTTTTCTGAAGGAGCCTTCGATGCCAAACAGGGACTCTGCGTTGACAGGCTGTCCCCGTCTCAGCTTCTCGTTGGTGCCATAGGACACTTCCTCCTCGAAGAAATCCTTGTAAGATATGAGCTTCGTTCGCCACGTATTGACCACATCCTGAACGGTGCCATTGCTGCCTCCATATTCCGCTGGCAGGCACTCCTTGGGCACGTACTTGTAAAGGCTCTCCAGTTTGGAGTGTATGTGGAACTAGGCAGAGGTGGAGCAGAGTTTCAGTTAGTTAATCTCTTGATACAAAGACGTAGACTAGAGACTACTCACCCGCTTTCGAATCTTTTCACTCATCAAACTCTTGGCAATGGACATGAACTTCTCGGCGCTGGAGGGAGCATTGACGAAATGGAAGCCCTTGGGTCTGTAGGGATAGGCCTTGTCTCCAAGAACTGCCAGTTTCTTGACCAGAACTGCATCGAACTGGAAGAGGTGGCCGGTGCCAATGCCCTTCATGTCGATGATCTCCACAAAGCCGGAGATCATGGCATTGTCATCTTCGCGTATCTGAATCTCACCCAGCATGGTGTTCACTTGAACTACCTCGGCGATGGAGTACTTCTTGGAGTCGTATTGGCCATAGCGGGAGATGTGAATTCGAGGGCCATCTGGCTGCAAGGGTTGTGGCAATCGCAGGAGGCAGCTGAAATAAATTAGAATAATTAAGAAGGGATATCCAGGACACTTAAGAAGATACCTTACCCCGTTTCCAGAATGCTCAGCTGCTTCTCGCCCACCAAACGATTCTTGTAGAGCTCTGGCACTGCTCCTCGCATGGCATAAAAGTTATCCAGCTTGAGCTTGCTCTTCTCCAGGCTGTATTTACAGCCGCGCAGGAAGGCGACCAGGAACTGGGCATCCTCTCGCGCCTTCAGATGCGGCTGCTTGGCAATCCAAGTGCGCAGCGTCTCGATATCCTCATCGATCCTCTCGGGCACCTCGGCCAGCTCGTCGTGCGCCTTCTTGGCCAACTCTGGGCTTAGGCTGCGTATGGTGTTCGACATGGCAACGCTTCTCTGCTTATCACCCAACAAGCACCTGTTCGCTGCAAAGCATAGGTTTGATTTATTGAAATTTTTCCAGGTGCGATTAGTCAACCCCAGTAGTTGCTTTTGGCCCCGTTTCCGCCTAGTTATGACAGTAACTGGTGTCTCTCTGTGCGGCGATGTGATTAGATAGCACCCACGCCATATGGCCATCGCCATCCATTCTTGGTTCGACACAGTCTTCGGCAATGTTTTCTCGATTAGATTAGCCATGTTGCTACTTAAGAGGAGATTCAAATCAGTGCTGGATTCCCAGTTGGTCATCGTCATAAAAATATGATGAATAATTTAAAGGGCCTGCAATCTCAATTCGGGAACCCTAAAACTTGAAGCCATTGGAAAGATATAGGTAACTAGTGGGTTCTTGATTAGATTAACTACCAGGGGATCAGAGGTAAATCACCATAATAAAAATTGAATAACAAATACGAACGTTGATAACAGGCTCTTGAGTTTCGTTCAACAACAGACAACCATATCGCTGGGAGTCACCCAACAGTCTGATGCATTGCTTTTTCTCAAAGATTAGGGACTTGAATTTAAACTTAAATTGCTCCAGGCAGCTGCTGCTTGTGCGATTAGTCACAGTCTTAAATTGTTAAATAGCAATTAGATTGGGGGCTCACGCACTATCTGGTATCAAGAACACCATGCCCTCCTGACGGCAACCAAAGATACCGCTTATCAGCAGGGATCACCGCCGCCGTGATCGGAATTCAAGTGCACGCAAACCAGATAGCAGGTTGTCTTGCCCTGGATTCCCGTTCGCTCGTTGTCGCGACCTCTACTCACAATTGTCTTTAATTTAATATTAGCCGCTCTATATACATATATGCATATAAATTTCTATATATATTATATATATGTGCGATATGTGCCGCCTCCTCGCGAAAATCGAGTGCTCAACCGCTGGCTTTGACTGTGGGCGCGCGACTGTCACCGCCGCGCCGTGAAATTGCCGATTTTGGGTCTGGCTCTGGGCACCGCACGGAGACCGGGCACGGAGAACGGTGGAGAAACGGTGGATAGCTGGATCGGTGTGGACGTCACGGCTGTCTAGGTGACGCACTGCCTAATGGCAGTTGAATACAACGTTGAGAGAGCCGAGTTAGTGAGAGATCTCGCTGCCGGGTGTTACATTAAATTAACAACTTCTGTGTCGAACGGCGGCTAATGCAGGGTTTGTGATAAGATATAGAGACTGTAATCATTACAATGCCATTACGATCGGGGGATCTACATGGCTCTAGATAACGCCCGGTCAAAGGTGACCCGACAGGAAGTTTCCATTCGAGTGGATATTCATATCCCATGTATCGACGAGGAGCAACATTCAACACGCAACACTTTCACCTCGAACGACACCACCCGGCATTGTTATCAGGGGAGATTTCCAACTTGTCTATATATGAAGATAACGATATTATAGCTCCGAACATGATACATTTGTTTATTTCTGTTATAGAACTTTTTTTACCGCCTCATTGAAACTCAGTAAATACGTTCATTTCTCTATCGGTGACGGCTCCCATTTACTTTTGGCTCTGTCATCATGGATAGGTGAAAATAAATCAGGGTTACTAGTCCTCAATTCTGTTCAGACTTTGATCCTCCCTTGGGGCTCCCAAAGGGGGTAGTAGTAATGGCTGGTATATGGTAAAGATAAAGAATATCACAGGTGTTCATAAAATCATATCATTACCTCAATAGCAAAACAAGTAAGAAGGTTACAAGTGAGTGATTTAATTTAATTAACAGAAATTATTGACTAGCCAGGCTTTAAGATGCGACCTAACACCTGAAGCGATAGAATCAAAGAAAATATACTTTTATCTCAGAGAATTCAAGTAGGTACTAACAGAAAACATACTCACAAGGCTACTTACCTTAAATATTCTTAATTTTTATCAAAAGTTCAGTGTATTAGAAAAACAGTTTAACTAAATCGACTCCTCTGCTGATCCTAGTTTGAGAGTTACCAATATAAACAACTTATCTTGTGACGAAAGTAATCGTTTTTTATTTGATTTATCTGTAAAATGGAGTTTCGATAAAAATGCATATCAAAAGATGGTTTACAGCTCGTGTATCTTTAGTAAAATTAAACTAAAAAAAGGCTAGCCAAAATGTTTTGTTTTTGTTTTTTGTTTTTGCTGGGTTGCTTTTCTTTCGTGTACAATCGCGCAGAATTTATGATAATATCACATTTACATATACATATATAAATAATTAGAAGGGTTTGTCAAAAATAATAAGAAAAAGGAGCAAACGGTTGGAACGCTCACAGCTAGACACGGTTATGTTTGTCAATAAAAAGCAATACTATTACTTATTTATAAGGCAGTTGCGGTCCCGAATTTCGACATGGAATTTCGGCAATTCCTGTGTACACTTAAGACGACATTATTTATTGCTACATTTATGCAGGCTAATAGTTATAATTCTGGTTTATCTCTTAGGTCTACATAGATGTATATATAGGTTTATAGATCTGGTAAAACAGCCCTGCTATATGTCGAACAGACGGCGCCAGTATGCACAATTGGCAAGTGTCCATGGATAAATCGTTTCATTGCCAGTGGCGAGTCCTAGAGTCCTTCCCACTTAAATGCTGATTCATCTGTCCTTACAAACTAAAAGAGAAGGCCGCTCGGTGTCGTCTTGGGGGGCTATCAAGCGCCAGACTGTCACACAGTTGCGCTCTGCCATATAGTTAGTTGCTAAAGGATCTGCTTGGGGTATACATTATATATCAAGGATCGTAGTTCCAAATTCAAAGCAGTTCCTCTCTTTATCTTCTTAATATATTGCTGAGGATTCCTAAGCCTAAACCCTTAATCCGATCTTAACTCCGCCATATGGTCGCCAAGAGAAGGGTCAGCAGCAGGAGGGACAAACTGATTGCCTGCTCTCTGGTTGCCGCACTCCGTTCCGACGACTCGTTCTCCCCGGAAACCAATGGCGCTGTCCAGCGCTCCTCATCATCCACATCGTTGACACTGCGGGCACACTGCATCCACTTGCGGGACGATAACTTTGCCCTTTTATGGGCCACCTCCATGATGTTATCGTTGAACTCCCAGTAGCCCAGATTCTTGAAGAAGTACGTCTTGCCGTCGGTGTACTGGAAGGCATCGTCGATGTTGTAGCCCACGCCCGCCCAGATGCTCATGTCCCGCGGATAGTCCTGCTCCACCTGGCCGGTGTACTCGTCGATGCGCCAGTAGAGGGTGCCGCTGGTCAGATATGTCTGATTGTTGTGGCCCCACACGAACGAGGCATCGATGTGGGTCAGAGTGGGCGGCAGTCCCAGGCTGACCAGCGGTTTCGGGTAGCCTGGAGCCAGGGTCACCGAGTTGAACACATAATACTGACGACCTGGTAAAGATAGAACCTCGAGTTAAGCCAGTTCTTGATTCTTATATATCATCCATAAACTTACCTATGAAGAACACTATCTGCCGCTGTTTGTTCTCGTACACTGCATCCACCTTGGTGAAGTTCTCGGGCAGAGCGGCCCAGTGTCTTCGGGTCTCTGTGGGATAACCGCGATACAGGCCCGCATCTCCGATGCGCCAAAGGAACTGCAAAGAGTTTTCAAGGTTCAAGCTGTTAGATCTCCTGGAATATATCCAAAACTTTGTTCTTACCGGTCCCCGGAAGATGAACAGCTCGCCTCGGATCATGGAAATGGCATCGTAGTAGGTCATGCAGCTGTCCGGCTTGGGCTTCCGCGGCTTGTGGTGGCTGCCCTGGGTCCGGTGTCCACCGTTCGGATGCGGCCTGGCCGTGGGTCTCGCCGTGGTCGTGGTTGTCAGGCGTTCCCGGCTCCTGTTCCGGTTCCTGTTCTCTCGGTTCTGTCGCTCCCTCTCCCACTCCAGCCAGCGCTGCCTCTCCCGCTCCGCTCGCGCCTGCTCGGCTCGCGCCTGATCCGCTCGTGCCTGCGCTTCCTTAGCAGCTCGCTCCCGCGCCGCACGCTCACGTGCCACTCGCTCCTGCTCCCTTTGCCAGTCCCTGGCGGGATCCCTGGGGGGACCGGGCTTGTAGGTCAGCGTTCGCATGGTGGTGGTGGTGGTGGTGGTGGTGCTCTGCGTGGGTGGAGGCTTATAGGGGCCCCAGGTCTTCTCCTTGGAGCCATACAGCTCCTGGATGCCGTTGCGATCGTCGTCGGGCAGCTTGTTGTCCACCTCGTTGCTCTGGTACCATGGGAACATGACCGCGTTCGAGTCCGAGGAGTGGCCCAGTCCCAGCGAGTGACCCAGTTCGTGCAGGGCCACGTTCAGAAAATTGGTTCCTGCAACAACAATGACACGCGGAATCCAACATAAATACACGCTGACTACGTTAATGGGGGGGTTAGGCCAAGAAGGGAGTTTGGGTTCGGGTTCGGTTTCGAGGTGCCTCCGGCTCCGTGGAGACGTCGTCGCCTTGACGACTTTGTAAGTGGCATAAAAATGGCGACGCTTGCAACATTTTAAAATGGCTGCCAACGTCACGCGTCATGCTGACAATTTTTTATTGGCATTAAAAACCATTACAAATGCCGAAGCACAGGGCCGGAGGGTAGGGTAGGGGTCTGGGCTTCTGCGTCCGCTGACGATTTATTGTGCTAAATTACAAAACGCAACCGGCAAGCGGCATTCTGCAGGCGACGCGTCGCCAGCTCTCCTCCATCCTGCTCCTGGCTCATCACCCTGGCCGGCAGGGCCGCAACGTATGCAGCCTTTATTGATTTTACTCGTGTGTGTGGTGGTTTCGGTTTCACACATCCTGGCACTCGTAAAAAAAAATTTAGGTAACTCGCAAAACCCATAAGCTTCATTGGATTTCTTTTGAAAACTTTATGAAACCTTTTTTCCAAAGCCCAAGACTTTGTTGAACATATTTTTCATGTGTTTTTATTGATGCCTTATGCTACTTTTTATGCAATATAGAAACAAAGTTTTATTTTGTGTGTTTTATTAAAAGTTTAAGGCTAGGATAAATAAAAAACAATTGGTAAGATTTCAAGCTTTAAGAATTGAACCTCAAGAAGTAAGCAACATTAAAAATTTACCAAATAACCAACCCAGGTAGTAATAGCTTTATTTTATATTAAATCTGAACCTAATAAATTATTAACAAATATGAAAAGAACCCTTATTTTTGGCCAGTCTACCAGCCACAGCCCAAAAATGCCACAGACCAGACTGCGTTCTGCCGCGAAACATTATTATGGCAATCTAATGCAATTAATTCACGTCACTCAGAATGGACGCCATGTGCAACCGAGTTGATGAACCGAACTGTACTCACCGCGGCCTTCGTCCGGATTGTAGTTCCAGGTCTCGTCCGCATCGAAGTGGGCATCGCCGCCGCGCCCTTCGCCCGGGTAGAAGGCGTGGGCCAGCACCTGGCCGGGTCCATCGAATTTATAGCCATCGCCGTGCTGGAGTCTGCAAGGAGGAAAGAGGAGCAGGGATTACATAGGGGATTATAAAGGAGCCCAAGCCCGCTTATATTCACAGCTTATCTAAGAACAAGCAGCTGGCGTGCATAAACTCTTTGATTCATCGACGGAACATGTCCACATGTCCATCGACTTTGTCATCCCTTGGCGGTGGTATTTCATCATCGCCGTCGTTGCACGGTTTAATACTTGGCTTATTTATCGTTCGCCCCCGGGTTTTAAGTGCAATTTTATGTGCGTTTGTTTATGGCCCTAAAGCGCGTCATTTTTTATGATCTCTTCCACCCGGAAAGCTCATCGCGTTTTCCCATCATACCGGGGAACAGGACACACAAAATTCAGTGCACAGAAAGAAAAATAATAATACTGAATGAAAAATAGGGTTGCTCGTCGATTTTAAATCGATTTTCTTTCTTTAAAATATTTAAAACTGGTATCTTTTTGGATCCACTTTCTATGACAGTCAGTAATATATATTTTTCAGATATAGTTTACCATTTGATATGCAAATTCCCTAGTTCCCTTGCTTACTTACCTGGCAAAGAGTATCTGTATGTCCGCCTGGTCGCTGTACACCTCACGGAACGTGAGCTTCGAGTTGCTCTCCCAAACATTGAGGGCCCTCTGCACCATCATACGGACCTTCGAGGCATCCGGCATCGTCTGGTTGACCAGGCTGAAAGATATAAGAAACAGAAATAAGGATATCAACATGCTAAGATATTCCACTTTGCAAGGGGTTCCGTGCCTCCATGAGGCAGGGGCTTCCCCCCCCTTTGCATAATTTGAACAACGGCGAAAGTTTCCTACATGCAAGTGTAGGCTTTCGCTTATCTTGGAATATATATATTTTGTTAACCGCTAATATGGTGGCCAGTGCCGTGGAAGACAACACCCTCAACTTTCACTTTGTCATGCTAAAAGTTTACCCCGCTAACGGGGCGCCTAAGGACGAAGGCGGGTCTCGGGTCCCGGACTTTGGTGGTTTTCACTTAGTTTAGTATTTTGTAAATTCTGAGCAAAGTTTGGCAAACACACCCGGAACACACACAGTGTACAGGTACCGGGGACCTTTGGGTCAAAACCGCAGCGGATTCGGGGACAAAGACAACTCTCCTTGATTTCCGTTAGCAAAGTTTGCACTTCCCCGGAAAAGCTGAAACTGAGACCCAGTCGGAGCTGTTGTGTGTCTCCACATTTTATGCAAATTAGTTATGTTTCTTTTATGCCGGACCCGTCTGCTGTTGTTAACTAACGCAGTAGAAAAATGGAAAAAATAGAGCAGGCTCCGGAAAGTTGAGCCTTTTTTTGTGGTTTACCCAACAGAGGACCTTGCCGTGTCTCTTCTGGCATATGCCTTGTGTCTTTTTTCTACCAATTTCACCGTCTATTTTTTTGCCAGGCCATCCTTTCACCAGGACTCTCGCTCTTGCTCTCTCTCTCTGGGGGCATTGCGTGCGGCAGGCTCTTCAATATGCATTGAGGCATTTAACCACTTGCAACCGGGCTGATCGCCTCACTTAAATGGCTTCGGTGTGGCTTTCTTGTTTGCCTTTTCCTCCACTAACTGCTTCGTTTCCAATTACTACTTTCGAGCCATTGAGCCGGCGGGCATTGAGATTCAGAGGGAGGAGAGAGGCAACGATTTCCCAGCTAATAAGCCAGGCAACCAGATATATTTTAGCCCCAAACTCTGACTAATTGACTTTCGCTTGATTTTCCCCATTGCTGGGTTACAAATTCGGTCTATAGATAGTTCCTTCGTCAACTTGATTTTCCATTAGGAGGGAATCAAAGGACTCAGCACAGTTTAGCTGCCAAAGAAGCGGCTTACTTGGATGCGCACACATCCGACCATAACGTCCTTGGGGCTCACGTACTGTCAACTGTCGCATGCCTCTTGACCTGCCCCCAGACCCCACCTCGATCTGCTAGGCCAAAGTCCAAGTCCTCGTAGAATCACCGTGTGTCGCAGTTCATTTCCATTGGAGTCGACAAAAACGTGCTCAATTGCAACGCCATTTGTTTGCTCGGCCGTTGATCCAAGTCTCTGGGATTGGGCTTGGGATTCGAAACCCGAACTGCAACTGGCGGCCGTTTGTCGTTTGCTATTTGCGCAGAGGTTGTTGCTTGCCGCTTGCCAGGGTAAATTAACTCAAGCGCCCAGTTGGACAGTCGGACAGTTGGACAGTCGGACAGTCTCTCCAAACCCAAGCCTTTGCCCCGCCAAAACAGTCTAATCCCCTCCGGTTGTTGGGACACTCGAATGGCAACCCTTTGTCGTGCTAATTTCGTTGCTGCTGCCTTTGGATTTAAATGCAAACCGCTGCAGTGCATCCGGTCACGTAGCCATTTGCAGTTTGCCAGTGCAGCAGCAGGAGCAGGAGTAGGAGCAGCACTAGGAGCAGCACTAGGAGCATGGAAAGCAGCACCTCCGCTGACGGAGAGCTTGACCTCTGTTTGTCTTTGCCATGTCACTTTGTGTGCCGAGCATTTAAATTATTATGAACCCGACAGGCAGTAGCTCTCCGCCTCTCCAGGAGCACGGAAAACCGGAACGTGCACTACGGGTAAGGAAAAGGGAATGGGAATGGGAATGGAAACCCTGGGCTGTCTGGGGAAACGTGTGCTTCGGCCAATTTGTTGCCTTACACGTAAAACAAACTGAACAATTAGCCAAATGGATGGAGCTCCATAGAGAACCCTCCTATATATGGCCAGTGAATAACAAAGGGGAATCATTTGGCCAAGTTGCCGGCAGTCGAGACCATTGTTATGGCCAGTTGTTGGCCTGCATACCTTTCAGGAAAAAAATGCTTTCATACATCTAGAATAATATTTTTGACGAAAAATCTGCACGAATAGAAAGACTCTCTTTCATTAAGAGATAATCAACAAGGGAAATTAGGGAGACAGAAGATAAACTTGCCTATTTATATATATTTCTTGTAAAGAATAATATACCAAAAGATACATAAATCAGAATATGTAAAGAAGGATACATAAGAAGTCCAAATCTTTAGGTTTTCGGCTTAAAGAAAGAAGATTATTACTTTGATTTAATAAATAAATTATTACTTGTTATGTAGGACAACCCTTCTGTAAATCCCTTTCAGGAATCCTGAGCTCCTTGCTGCCAGTTTTACTTCATGTTCAATTCACATTCGGCGGCATGTCGCCCATTATGCCAACCAGTGACAACCAGAGCCGCGCAGGAAAGGCCGCAATCTATCAGCCGGCACGGCACATACATGCGAATTTTTGATTAAAATTGCACCAGGATGGGACATCTCGTTTACCTGTTATCCTCGACCTGCTGCCGCCGGCCTGCGCTGTCTCTGTCAATGGCAATTGATTGAATTGAGCACATCGAGCCATGAAATGTTTGTCCGCAGGCCAACAACTAAATCACCGTCGGCTGTTCCAGCGAGGAGCTTTGCATGCTTAGTACTCCTTCGAAGGAGGAGTCACCAAGTCAGGGAAAGAATTGAAGGTAGAGAAGCAGCCGAAGGAGCAGCCGAAGGAGCAGCCTATGGAGCTGGAGGCCGGCCAAGTTACGGGGCTTGGCCGGAATGAAGATGCCGTCGTAATGGAAAACGCCGGAGGCTCAGACGCGGGGACATCCAGTGAACTGAAGTGGCATTGAATTTTGCAATTTCTCCTCAATCGCATAGATTTTTCTTCCGCGCGCACACACACACACACAGAGAGAGACAATTTCGTGCACATTTTACTCGAGTTTTCCTGCCATCAACTTCCGCCGAAAGTTTTCCCCAGCAAGCGCGGCATTTTCGCTTGATTTTTTTTTCTGTTAGATTTCTCCTTTTGTTGTCAGACAGCTATCGAAAAAGTTTCGCCATGTTTGTGCTGCTGCTGGTGCAGCTAACGAAATGAGTTTATTTTTTGCTTAATTTCGCACAAATTAAAACCGTCGCCGAGTAAAAAATGTTCTCATTCGGCAATTTTTCCTTGTCGTCGTCGCAGGGAAAACTTTGCCCGAGCCCGAAACGCTCACATCCATTCCCGTACATATATGTTTTAAGCCCTGGCCATAAAGTATCTAATGCATGAAGATAGAGAGAGTAGATTTTGAGTCAATAACATAAGTCGTGTATTTGCCAGCGTTTTCATAAATATCAAGGGGGCTCAGCTGGACGCAGCTCGACACTTTTGCTGGAAAAGTGCTGCCAATGCGGCTAGAGTTTCCCCTTGGTTTTCCCACTGTGAAAAGTGTGGGAGCCAACTGTCTCATAAATGTCAGGCTCAAGTTTGTTTACTCTGGATATTATAGCCAAAGACCTGAGAGAGCCACTGGATCGGGGTTCATTTAATGCCTGTCCAGAGGCCCAGTTTATGGCACTTTAAAGCAGATCTTGCACTGGGCAAAAAAACTATTTAAATTAAAGTAAAATTTAGTTTGAGTAACAATACTAATAATAATAATAATAATAATAGTATTGATCATATAATAAGATATATAGGTTTTACTATACCCTGAAAAGGTATATTTATTTTATTCAAAAGCTTGTAAAGCATTGAAAAAGTCACCATATAAATCATATATATTCTTGATCACCACTTACAGGCAAGTCATTCTAGCTTATATTTGGGGGGAAAAAATTAACCTTGTAAAAACTAGCACAGAACAGCTTTTCGAATTAAAATTAATGCTTTTTTGACTGAGTTATGGCTTTTAGAAGCTTTGATTTGTCCCAGAAGTTACCTCGTAAAAATATCGATAAAAATCTCGATTTAAAGAATGCGAATATTTCAGGTCTTCTTGAGCGCATAAATGTCTAAGAAGCCATTTTATTGCCAAATTCATGTGTATTTATTCCGATTCTTAATCAGTTCTTAATTATTAACCATAAAATAATGAGAAAAGAGTAACAAAATGTAAATATTTAAGGAAAAAAGGACTATTTTAATAATTTAACTAAAATAAAAAAACTAAACAAAACTGCGTAAATATCCTATTGTTAGTTTTATTATTCTATTATTCTATATTTTAATGTGCGATAACCCTATCTATTTATTAGTATTATAAATATTATATGAAAAAGAGACAGCAGACCTAAGTAATCTATATTTTTAAGTATTTTTGCGTTTTTTTTAATTTTTCAAAATTAAATTTTAAGAGCTTTATGTTAGTTTTAAGAATTTTTTAAGTGTGATATAATTTTCCTACTTTTCTACACGATATACATCCCCAGTTCGGTCCCAGAGTTCAATTTTTTTCCTGTGTAGCCCTAAAGCTTACCTGTGGCCTTAAAGGATAAGTGTTTTCCGCTTTCAAAGTGAGCTCAGATTTCGTGGGTTGCACGCTTTTGCCCCAACACACGTCTCACCTGTTCACCTGTTCACCTGTTTTCGGGACGAATCGAGAATCTGAACCGAAAAGCCGGACCGCTCTCATCATAAGCCTCCCGGCGGCCCATCGACAAACATAATTACGCTTAACCGTCTGCTCAACATTAAAAATGTAAGCCCTGGCGTGTGCGTGTGTGTGTGTTTCGGGTTAAAAAAGGGTTTGACGCAGAATGCAGGACGCAGGACGCAGGAGGAAGTGGGAAAACTCAATAAAATAGCTTGAAAGCAGGACAAACCCCTGGCTAAAGTCTTAAAATAATAGCAGCACAGACTGTCCGGCAGGATTTTACGGTATATATAGTGGCCATCGTCCTGTCTTTTGGCCAAAAAGCCACAAAAACCGACACGGACAGGAGAGGGGAAAAACAAATGACTTTGCATCTTGCGTGTGTGTGTGCCGGAGTGTTGTCATAACAAATTTAATTAATAAATAATCGCAATTTAGCCACAAGAGTAATAACGCAAAAAAAAAAGTACGAGAGTAATAAATGAAAATTTGCCATTAGCCAAGAGAGAGATGTGGGAAATTGACAGCAGAGCTTGCGACATATTCCACAGCCAGCGACTCAAGTCTCAAGTGTTTAAAATTGCAAATGTTATTTTCTCATAGAGATGGAATGAGAGAGATGGAGAGAGAGAGAGGACGACACATGCGGGATGCCACATGCCCCCAAAAGGTAAATATTTGCCACAAGAAGCTGCCCCAAGAATGCCATCCATGCCAAGCCATCATCCGTAGTACCCTTGGCTGCCTGCCCCAGGGAACAAGGAATCGGAAGGAGGAGCAGGAAGCAGCAAGGAGCGGCAGGGGCAGGGAGCAGCAATAGCTGGAGTTCCTGGGTTGGCCAATATCAAATAGCACGGCGTTCCCCGGCGAATGCCATATGCGCTTATGAATTTATTACCGAAAATGATTCTTGCCATTAGGCGTTATTAAATTGACATTGGCTGCCGGCATGGCAACCATTCCCGATGTTTTGCCTAAATTGTTGTGTTTTTTAAATTAATTTGAGTTAAGATTTTAATAGGAAATAGATATAAACAACAGCTTTAAAAATCAGCAATTAAATTTCACACACTTAATAAGTAATTAAAAGCACTTTAACCTGCTCAAATATATTCTAAATATACCTATCAATTCAACAAGAAATATATCTTAAAAGTCACTTAAAAAAAGAGTTCGTTGCGAGTTAGATTCGTGGATACTCTGTCCTGCTATCGCTCACTCAAGGAGGTTGTGATGGATACCATATCGAAATAACATCACACCCAGGTTGAGTGAGTCAAAGCAAGACAAAATGCGGCTAACTCTGATCCGGTTTTCACTTTTGGCCTAGAACTCCCCCAAACCCCCCAGACGGCGGAGACTTTTGCCACTTCATTTGGAAAAACTTTTTGCCAGGATTCAGCATTCAGGACTCCCAGGGCTTAGGTGCAGAGGCAGTAAAAATAACACTAACACTGAGCACAGTTACGGCAACAGTTTCAAGTCCCTGGAAAATAAAAACACAAAAAGAAAAGAAAGGGGCAGAAAAGGGACCACTTTACGCATGACTTTTGGCAAACAAATTGCATGTTTTATACATTTTTTGATTTGTAAGTTGGGTCCGAATCTGAAGCCTGAATTGGGACCTGGACAGGCTACCTACCTAATTGAGTGGCAGGCGCATGTTTTATTTATGAAAGGCAGGCAAAAAACACACACAGAGCCCGACATGGCAGCCTGCTGCTTAAATTAAGAATCACCACTAATTTGACACTTGATTGAATTGAGATTTTTAAATGTTACCCAAAAGGAAAGCGGAAAATGTGGGGGAAATCTGCCCGAAGCCCGAGGGCGATTTGCAAGTGCTAACAATGGAGTAGCAGCAGCAGCAGCACATTCCTGATAAATGTGTCTGCGGAATAGTGAATCCTCGAATCCTTGGACAGCACACACACTAACATACAATAAGTATACGCAATAAATCATAAAATAAATCGCTTACATTCATCGCTGTCGGTGGCACAATACTTCATTCACTTCAAGCCATTCCTGTTCCGTTTTCCTTTCACTGCTTCTCCTTTTTCTTCTTCTTCCGAGGATGCGTCTAACAAGCTGTCACAAAAACCCCCGACATATATATACTATATGTACACAAGGAGAAAAAAAGTGTTGGGGGGGCGGGGAAATCTATACAAAACCATTTGACAGGCAAAGGCACACCGCATCGTGGCAAAGTAAGCAGTCAGGCCAAATGATGCGCAACGTTATCTAAACTTCGACAAATGTGGGCGGTATTGGTGGGTATCGCTACCTGAATTGGGATCCTGGTGCCACGGCTCCAAGGATCCGCGCTTGTCACACGCTTTTCAATCAAATTCAAATTTACCCGCCAGCACACAGACACAGACAGAAGATTCAACTGTGAAAATTTAACACATTACCAGGGAGGGAGCCACGAAAAGTGTAGCATACAAATTGGGGCCACGGAAAGGGAATATCTGAAGGATGTGCGGTGAGCCAAATAGGAGAAGGAGAGACACACAAGAAAGGCACAAAGTGAAGTGCGGTTAATGCATATTTAATATACAATCTGAGTGCGATGACACAGTGGCAAATGCATAAATGAATTTGCATAACTTAAGACATCAATACCAGCAATTAAAATTTCCTAATAAATTGCAGCTTTAAGCTGTCTTAAGAGTGAAATAAATAAGAAATCAAAAGGCTAACAGGCCACTAGAATCTCGCACTCAAAGGATAACTTGGATAGTAATTACCAGGGATTAAACTCTTCAAAAGTTTGTTAAATATTAATTAAAGTCATAGTTATATAACATATAACTTCACTTAAAAACACCTTTGTCTGTTGGCTGATTTTAATTAGTTTTCCATTTAATAAATGCATAAACTGTAAAGCTCTTGCTAAAAGAATTTTCACCAACATAGTTGCCCTATTCCTTTTGTTAGTAATTTGTTTTTACGCTCTGGCAAAGTTTCACTTTTGACTGCAAATATTTGCCACAACTCATTAGAAAGTTTGTGATATTTCATTATTACTGCTGCAACTGGTTCTCTGGCTAAACTCTCAACAAGTGAGCCACATAATTACGTTATTACAGCTCCCCCCTCCCCGGGGAACCCCAGAAATATCCATCCGGAATATATCATGTGTCGCATAACTTTGTGTCGGAAACTCTAAACGAACGCCGAACAAACAGTTGCTAAATATTTAAAGGCTGCGGAGGAGCCGCAGGACAAGAGAGACAGATTCCATCAGTGGCGGCGACCTGGTTTTGCTTTTTGGACATTTTTAAGGGGTCGCTTTGTCGGCTTTGCTTTTGGCCGCGAACAAACTTTTCGCCGGTATTTACACTGGCGACTGCGACTCATTGGGCGCTTACTGCTTTGCGGTGTTTAATCTACTTTGCTTATGCAGCAGCTTCCTCGCTTTTCCCTGTCTCTCTCTCTCTCTCTCTTTCGGATTTCCCGGGAAAAGCCCGATGGCCTTAAATACCCCATCATCCGCCACAGCTGTGTGTTGTACATGTGTGTTTATCCCGATTTTGTGCGCCCCTCTCCCACTGTCTGTGTGTGTGTTTGGTGTCCTCTGTACCCTGTGTATCCTGTGTAAAAAACAGCTTAAGCTGCGTTTCACTGACTTTGAATTTTTTATGCGCTAAGTCGACCCCGGCAAGCGGTCTCCTCCGGTTCACAGGCGGGGCTAAGCTGCTTTCTGCGCTTTTCTGCTTTTCTGGTTAACTGCATGCCGAACCCATGTCCTCGCTTTGCCTTTGGAGGGGCACTGGGAAAAACTTTCAGATAAGATAAATTAATACCTAAGTCTTCAGTGCATATATATCGCATACATATCGATTAATATAAAGTGATAAACATACAATTTCGATACAGTATCGATACAGATACAGATCTAGCTCGACGCCTTCTGATGTTGATAAAGAATTTAGATTCCAGTTTCGAACATCTCTTTTTAAATCCTATTTCAAACATTATCCCCTTTTACCCCATGGTTTTTGGTAGATTTAAATAATTTTTATTATTTCTTTCAGTGCCTTGCCCCACTTGTACTGCCTTGTTTGTTCTCCCTTGGAGTTTGCTCAAATTGAATTGCACATTTGAGCGCATTCACCTAAATGCAAATCGGATAATGGAGGTTACCTTTTCCTGCCAGGGCGTCGACACTGCACTAAATTGTTTGGCATTACGAGAGCTTTTGCTCCCCACCTCCCCCCATTTCCCACTTTCAAACTCTAATACAAGCTCAAGCTCCTCTAGGAATTCACACCCTTGGCTATCATAACAGCTGCAGATGCAACTGGCCATAACGCTTGCCATTATCGAAGCGTTTTGCATACAGGGATCCGGTTCCGGATCCGAGTCAATTGAAGGAGCTCCAGCTGGAGCTATAGCTGGTGGTGTGGCCCCAAGGTAAAGTCAAAGTCATGGGATAAAGGAGTGGCTCCTCGGAGTGTGTGTGTGTGTGTTTGTAGGGAGCCAGGGAAGATAAAGACATATTGTAAACATTAAACAGCTATCAGGCGGATACGTTCGACTTTATTGATTCCCAGCTACCCCTCCGGCTGGTGCCACTCCTGCGTTTCCCATTGTATTATTTCTGAGGGGAGTGGAGCGGAGCGGAGCGGAGGTGTTGGGCCAAGTACGTACTTTGATTTTACAACCCGTCGTCGTACGGGTCGAAGTGTCTAAGAGAGCTCAACTCACCTGCAAAGAAACCAGAGAAAGAAATTGAAATTTTAGTCAATTGTACATTGGCAGTAGCACTCCCCTTGCTCTCTCTCTCTTATATACCCAATATATTTGGTTACATCCCCATGTATACTATGTATGCTATATACCACCGATATTTATGTTTATTCTGCTGACAACCTAAGCTCGCGAAAAAGAAAAACGAAAACGGTTGCTGTGACAACTATTGACTGACTGCCTTCGGAGGTGTGTTTCCATTTCCTTTTCCATATATACATCATACTATATATATGTATATATATATCCAGGATGGTCGCTCACATATCGATTACCGTCGGGTGACGTCGGCCAAAAAACAAAACAATTTGTCAAACAAATGTGCCAAAAGTTGATGCCAGCCAATGGGTAACTTATGGCAAGCAAACAAAAAAAAAATAAACAAACAAACAAAGGGGGCGAAGAGCAAACAAGGGCGGTGAGGAGAAGCGCGTTGAGGGCAAACAAATAACGAAGTACAGTCGAGAATCCTTAATGCAATGACGTAAGATGACTTACGTAAGCCATCGCGAAGGATGGCCAACATTTTCACCTAACAGGTTGTGGGGTTTCTTCAATGTCCCTTGTGGCAGTTATTAAAGAAACTCAAGTCTTTGTATTCTTGATTTAAAAGCAATTATAAAAGTGCCCAAAAGTATGCAATGATATGTATAGAATGTCCTTTCTGGGAAGTCCAAATTGTTGGTAAATTGGTTTGTTATTTAATATTTCTAAATACCTTTAAAGAGTCTTTGGTCAAGAGAGTCTTGAATTTTAGTTTGATTTTATTTAAAGATCAAATTTTCCTGACAAAATTTTTGGTTATTTGAAGTACTTAAGAAGTGTATCATAGCTTGACCAAACCTTTTCTCCTTTTAATACTTTTCCCCCCAGTTAAACACCAAAACCCATACGAAACCCATCAAAATATTAGCCTCATTGTAGTTTAGTTGGTCAAACAAAACTATGGCCCATCCACACACAGAGAGAGAGGCCACAAAAACATTGTTCGATGAGTAATATGTGGTTAATAGCAAAGGCGGAGAAGAGCTGGGGATGTGGCCGAAAGTGCGGGACACCACCCATGGCCATCCATATGCTACATCCATAAAATCGAAGTGTCTCGATGCTGGGGACACCATCAACTTAATGATGCATAATGATATGGGACGCGAGACGCGGCCCATTACCCACACGCAGGGCAGCAACAAGAGCAGGACATCATCAGGGCGCTATATATATATATATATATATAATGGATATATAGCTAAACCCACTTGCAAAAATACCACCCACTGGTAAGCACTTTGACGGTACTGCTGCTTAGCCAAATGGCCAGTGTCAGCGCCACGCAGTTTGCCGACTTGTCAATTATTTATTTTTATTGCCATCATTATGATTTCTGGCTGCGATAATGATGATGGAGGCGACAGGAGACAGGACTTTGTTTATTTTAATTTCATTTAATCCAAATATTTAAGCAGCTGCAGGAGACGTAGAAAATGGATGGATTACTCTGATGGGTTTCCGATTTCTGGTTTATAATTACTCTGAGATTTGTTCGGGAATGTTTTCACTCTGCTTAAATGAAATCCCCAAGCTGAAAATTTGACCTCAAGGGTCTTGGGAGTTCATATATCTACTGCGTATCATATCAATCAGCTTAACCCGGTCCCAATGTATCTGTGAGCTTGTTTATCCGCTCGCTTGGCTGCATGTGAGGGGGTGGTGCGATAGGTTGCAACCATATGCAATGCTGTTTGTAGACCCGACCCGCCTGTGTTTGTCATGTACACACTTAATGCTGAAAGAGTGTCACTAACAATATCATACTCTGTTTGTCCAGGACACCCCCTACTGCCACACCCACTCGAGCTCCCTATTCTGACTCGCCAACGCGCCTCGTCCCTCCGTTTTGCGTATTTGTTTAGTGCAGGTGACATTTAAATTAAGCTGCTCCCGTTGCCATTTCCCATTTCCCATTTACCAATCCCGAACGCTAAAAGTACTTTCATGTCCTCGCACACACACACAGGGGCGCAGAGAACACAGGCGCAAATAGAGGACATTCAGGAGGAGACCAACTGCAGACAGCGCTCGTTAAACTCAATAAACGTTTGCACTTTTTATTTATGTTCCCTTGCAATTGTTCGTCGCTTGATTAAATTTCTTTGTTGTTTTTATTGGACTGTGTGTGAGTGAAGGATGTGTGTGTGTGCAGGCTGTGTGTGTGTAGGATGTGTGTGTACTTCCCCGTCCCACTGACAATTAAACTAGCCAATTAAACTTTAGCCCCTGAACCCCTAAAACATCAGTCCAATGGCCATCTAGCCACTGTCTGTTTGCGTTAAACCGGCCCCTGATCCTGCCCTGGATCCTGAGTCCTGAATCCTGCTGAATCCTGGATCCTGTGCTCCCCAGCACAAAGTGTTAATACACAAATACCCAAATGTGTAGTTAACACGAGTTTGTGTTCGTCTTTCTCCTTTGGCAGTTTGCGTTTTTGGTTCGTTTGCTTTGCCCGTCGGTCGAGGTGGACAAAAAAAGAAAACTAAGGAAAAGCTGGAAAAACCAGAACTAACAAGGAACAAAAATAAATGGAAGCCAATCCAAAGCTACTAGGAATGGAATGTGTCCCGCAACGGCATAAAGAAATGGTGATTAACATAACAACTTAAGCTGGAAAATATTTAACCAGTTGGGGAAACTACTGAAAAACTTCATTTAATTGATTGAAGCAGTACCATAAATTGAATTTAAATCATAAATAAATAAAATGCTCTCCTTGCTTTAAATTATTTCAAATACTAAACTCTGGGTAAACATTTCAATAATTGCATTTAGGATAAAGTTTTCCGCGTCTTTGCTGCATTTTCTATTTTGTTATACTTCGTTTCCATTCCATATTTACTTTCCTTTGCTTTTCCTTCGCCGTTTTCTAGTTTTCATTTGCCAATTTATGCGCAGGGGGATTTCATGGCATTTTCATATTTACTTAAGATTTTTATTTTCGGTGTTGATTTTTCTATTTTCTCTGCACATCACCAGGAGTTGCACAAAAGTTTGTGTCGCAAACTTGAATGACTTCTGCCTTGGCTGTTCAGCGCAGTTGTTGGCCTCTTGGCGGAATAACTCGAATGAGCTCTCGAATGAATTCCAATCCCATTCTCAAGGTGAATTATACATGACTTCCCCAGGAGTCGACTGTAATGTGTGATGAATGCCGGTTAAGCTCTGAAATATTCGTTTCATTTAATAGACATTTTCTTTGGCCTGCGAAAGGCTTCTCACGGCTTATCGGGCACTTTCCATTCGATTCAATTTAATTCGATGGTATCCTTAGCATGCCAATTGCCATTCTTCTTTCCATTCGCTTTCATTTCGTTGTATAAATCAGAACAAAGTGAAATTATCCTTTGAAAGGCAAACAAATTGCTGAGCATATTACGTATACGCCCCGCATGTTGCGAGGCAGAGAGACGGCGAGGTTGCTACGGGGCGAAATGGGCACAAATCCATTGATTATTTATTTATGGCATGCGAAAGGTGTACAGCTCGTTGTTTGACAGATTCAATTGTATATTGTGTATATATCTCTCCCCCCCAATATATATACTACAGCCTGCGCGTGTTGGTGAGCTATTTCCGTTTTATATTGAGTTGAAAATGTCAAATGCATAACGAGAGAAATTCACAATTTTGATGTAATTGACAGCCAAAGGACGGATTTGGGGTGGCTCTGAATCGTGTGCAATGGAAGGGTGCAGAGCAGCTCGGAGTGGGTCGATTGGGGAATATCGGTGGCCGTGTGGTCATATCATAAAATGTCAAAGTTGTTTGCCGCACCACCAGTTGTTCGTTCGTGTGCCGGGCAAATGGCAACATTTGGACAAAATGCCGTCTTATTTGACAGGCCATTTGGCAGTGACACGATGGCGTTACAACACCGACCAGCTGCGACCACAGGCGAGGCCACAGTTATAGTCGCCGCCGAGCCACGCCTGATTTATTATGCAAAGCGCTTTAATTAGAGTTCGGCCAGGGCTCCAACAAGAGCCATCTGGCCGCAAACACCACGCACACTATCCGCTCATCTATCTGTGTATGCACAGAGTAGTGCACATGCCACTTAGTGGATGCACTGAGAACATAACGATCGAGGGAGATGGAGATGGTTTAATGAAAATATGATTAGCATATAAATTCGGCCGTGTTTCGATCAAGGTAGGAGCATAACAAGAACGAGAAGACAACAAGCAAACTAAGTTCAAGAGACAACATCAAAATCAACGAGATTCAGAGCAAGGTGTCGGGGCAAAAGCGACGAGCAAGGAGGAAGACAATAACGAGAATGAAAGCAGAACAACTCGTCTTACTTACGAGATGAAATCTAACGAGAAATGAGAACGAGAAAATAAGGAACAAGTAAAGGTTGAGCGAGAGAATTATGAGTTTACGACAATCAGAAGGATGAGTTATGCCAAAGAACACGCTAGCATAAGAACGACAAGGTAAGAAACGATTACCAACGACGAGTAAAATGAGAGTGGAACGATAAGCAAAACCGGCGAGATGTAAACAAGCGAGTGTAGTTAATTACGAGAGAGCAAACGACGAGTAGGAAAAGATCGAGCGAGAGAAAAAGAGCAAACTAACAAAACTAATGAGATGGTGCTGTCCAAAGCATGTTAGGCTTTTTGAATTTGTTTACTCTAACAAATATTTTATAAATGCTTTTTAATTAAACGAGTCTTCATTAAAATTCCTTAAAAGACTCATTTAATAGTAAGTTTCATGTGTTGGCAAATATTTATCTGTTTTGGTAGTCACGCATGTATTATAAATGAGCAATTTGCGTTCTTGAAAGACGCTTTATCGAGATTTAAATTACAATTATTTAAACCGAGGCCTGGTCCGTTTTTGTAAATTCAGTTACCACAAATTTCAGCTGGAATTCTGGAATTTAATCAATCACTTTGCTGTCTTTATTTAATTTCTGTGTAGCTTACACACACTTGGTAGTCCATGCACACACATAATAATTAAACAATGAACCGCAAAACAATTAGCTGACTGGGCAGGATGTCCAGGAGGCAAGCCGCAGCTGCTCGGGATCCCTTTTGCCAGGAAAAATATGAATTCACGCCAAGGTTTTTCAATCGGTAGAGAAAGCTATATAATATATATATATATGGATATGTATATGGAGCTCCCTGGGCTGTCGCATATGCAAAAATCAAGCTGACATCTGCTTAAGTGGCTCGGGGTTTTGGGCCATGGCAACAGCACCTGGCTCACCTGGCAGATGATGCGGCTACCCTAGATCCTGCTCTCCCTACACTCCCCGCTCCTTGCTGCTGTCTGGCAGGTTGATTGGACATGAAATTGATAGCTCACCCCACACCCACACATGCATATGTGGGTTTGCATGTGTCCGTGCTTAAGCAAGTTAATTGAATTTTGCACTCAAGTCGCCAGTCGCTGTCGCTGCTGGGGTGTTGCACTTGCACACTTGCACTTGCTGGTGCTGCATTTGCTGCTGCTGGTGCCATATTCAAACATTGACAAGACATTTGTGAAGTTTTAAGTGCATTAGCTGTCAGGCAGCGTAAACGGCCATGCATGGCAGGACCGGCAGCTATCGTGCTCGAGTGCGTGGCCATTAGTGCCGAAAAGTAGGCTATTAATGCAGCCGGAAACCAGTCGTTAAACGGAAATGTGAAGATTAAAAGGATGCATTTTAAGTTTAAGCTGAACGGATATACTAATGTTTTAAAAAATATTTAACGCTTTTTTAAAGCATTTTCTTAGCTTTCAATCAACTTAGTCATTTTAAGTGTTACAAAATAATTTAAAGCTGCCTCGAGAGTATTTCCTATCCTAAGCTCCTGTTAATCAACATTTATTTTAAGCAAACAGCAATAACTGTTTGCTTATCAATTTACACAATAGCTGGCAAGGAAATTTATGCATTTTTTGGGTATTCAAATAGAATATTTATTAGGCTGAAAATTAATTTTCAGCTCCAGAGTGCCACCATTGCCAGCATTGCATTTCCCCCGAAAAACATTTCTCGAGTGCCGAACGAAATGCCACGGCGAAGAAGTGCAACTCTGGGCAAATAAAAGGAGGTACCAAGGCGGGTAAATGTCCTGGCAAGTCCTGCCGGCTGCCATTCCATTGCATAAGATAAGCACTCGCTATAAGTTTCTCCGTATAACTGGCACTGGGGGGAACAAAAAACCCGAAAACACTGGAGAACGAGTATTACCATCCGCGCATCCATAAATACACAGAGCCCACAGAGCGCGATGAAAATGTGCGCCAACTAAAGCAATTTACAGTTCTTAAAACAGCTAGAGTTGGCGATGGAACGGGGCATGCCACTGAACTGACCTGCCACCAGCGAATGGGACAGGGCATGGGCATTCCCTGGAATGAGTCGACGAAGGGAGCAACAGCAGGAGCAGCAGCAGGAGTAGCAGCAGGAGCAGCAGCAGAAGGAACAGCTCCAAGCCAAACAAATGGAAAAAATTCAAATTATCTGCAAGCGGCAAAACGGACGAAAATGCAGCGAAACAATGCCAGACACTGAGCGGAAAATGTTCTTAAATTATGTTTCAGGTTTGTCAAGTTACAAGAAAAATATGGGTTAATATTAAAGGTTAAATAGTAAAGCTGTTTAGGTTGTGTAGTCTGGGATTTAGTGCTGTAAACACCACTTAAAAGTTGAAGGAATAGTGATTATTTCTTTCAAGAATCACATATTATTAAAGAATATGCAAAACATTAATTCTTCTTAGAAAAATATATAATAAAATTATATATAAAATATATCCGTTTAAGGCTTGTAAAAGTATCATAATTTTGTAGAAATCCATATGGTATAATGATAAATAAAATGTGTAAGTTATTGCCGTATAAAGAACCCCTTTTTCTGATGTTCCAATTCTACCCAGACATCCTCATCACTATAACAAGTAAATATCTAAATTTAACTAATTTTATATTACAGAAAAACCAAATACATAATCTTAACAAACACATTTTCCATCAGTGTCAGTTGCTGAAGATGCAAAACGAACTTGGGAACCGGACTCGCTTTCCAAGTTGGGAGCTTGGAGCTGGTTTTCCTTAGTCCCCTTGTGTGTATGTGTTTGTGGCAAACTTGAGTTCTTTGCACACATTCTGGCACTTGAACATTTTTCTTATTGTTCCAATGCACTATGGGGCCAGTGGCCACCTTATGTGGCCAAAACCCATTTTTTAAAAGTTGTAAAATAAATATTTTAAAAATTGAAATGTACTCAAAAAACATACGTCTGTCATGTTACGTACTAGAAATTTTAACAGAGCGCTGCACTGTTAAGTTATACACTGTTAAATCAGCTGTTATTGTAACGAGAAGCCAGCGCTGTTAAATCGCTTATTTATTGTGCAAGTTTTAAATGTCGAAAAAATGTAAAAATCCCAAATGAAGTGGAATTTTTTGGATGCAATCTTATTCATAGATGTTTGTAATATATGTTTGGGGGTCCTAACTGTAGAAATAGTCTCTTGTTTCCCTGTAATCTTTCGAAATTTGTAACCATACAAAATTATAAAAATAATAATTTATTCTAATATTAACATTGAGCTACAAAGTGAGTCCAGCTCTCTCCACTTCTAAAACTAGCTCTATGTTGTAGAGCATTAAATTCTCATTATATTCTGAAAGTATAAAAGTGCACTTTTGCGCACTTTCGGTGAAATTTAACTTTTAAGGACCTAACCTTACTTCTGGGAATTATCGTGTTCTTTGACATATAAAACGCCAAATGCTGCGAATAATTCAATTTTTTGTTATGGTATAATAAATCTGTATTCTTAAAAGTCATATGACAGAAAACCCAACACTCCTAATTTGTTTCTTTGAAAGTTAGAGAGCAGAATCACATAATGTTGCATGTGATCGACCGCATGTAACATGCATAGCAAGAATAGTGTAATTTGGCTTGGAAAAATTATTGTAAAATGTAAAATTTTACACAATTGTATTATTTTTTAATGCTAATTATAATTCCAAAAAAAAAAAGTTAAAAACAATTTTTTTTTACACTGAAAAAAAATTTAGTCCTTAAAAAAATTATGAGACCACGCCCATTTTTCTTGAAATATCTGCCTTTTGCAATGATAAACACTATTAAAAAAACAGAACTTAAATATGTTGCTTGGTTCTCAAGTTATTAATTAATGCCACAAAAAGTGGTCGTTGGCCCCATAGTGCAATGGCAGGGCAGTGGCGAAGGGAGGAGCAGGAGGGCAGGACACTAGCAAATTGTGCGCGCTGTGTTCTCTAACGTGTTGGGCTTAACTTGGCTTGGTTTTTGGTCTCGGTTTCGCTTTGGCTTTGGCTTTGGCTTGGGCTTGGGCTTGGGCTTGGACTTGGGCTTCCTCCTTGCTGGCTGGCTGGCTGGTTGGCTGGTTTGCCCGTTTTATTTGCATGCCAAAAGGCAGAAGCAGCAGTGGCGGCGGCGGCGGCGGCACACACAAGGATCCTAAGTGAAAAAGTAACTCGGCATGTGTGTGTGTTCTGTGTGTGGTGTGGTCTGGAACCGGGAGCAAGTCACTTTGCCTGCTTAATGCACGAGAGCCAGATGAAAAATGAACTTAATACAGTTGCCAACTACATGGACCCAATGCCCAGAGACGGGAGGGGGCGGCGGCAGCAACAAATTTGCCTCTGCTCGGGTAATTTGCACGCTGATTTGCAAAATTGGATATTAGAGTGGCCGGCATTTAAGGCCCACGCAAAGCTTAAAGCCGTCTCGAATTGGCCACTAACTGGAAACGAGAAGTCTCGGCTCGACTTCTTAGGCTTGTTCTTCCCTTGTTGCGGTGTCGAGTTGCGAAACAAAAACCACGCACAAAAAGTTGACAGTTGGCATTTGCAACAGTTTAAGAGCTGGACCCGAAAAGGGGAAAATGTCAAGAGTGCAAAAGTATTGAGTTGTATAGTAAGTTCCTTTTTGCTTTTCGCTCCAACTTTCCCTTTTGGTTGAGGTCTTTACCAAAGGAACGGTCTTGTGGCTGCTGTCCTGCCTGTCCCGCAATCTGACAATTTATTCATTGTGCAGCTTGGCTTAATCCATTAACGATCCCTTTTCGGCCTTCTACTACCACGAACCGCAAACGTTTACGGACATTTTTAGCAAATTACAAAGATACCGAATGGGAAGTTCAACAAATGCGTCTGATTTGTTTGCTTAAAATTGATTGAATTGGAGCGAAACATTTTAAACCGGCATGCGGTAGGTTTATATACCTAAAGCTATCGAAAATTAACAAGAATTTTGGGAAAATTAAGGACTTAACTTTAAAGCAGGATATTGTATTTATTGAGATAGGTTTTACTGTAGTATGAGCTCAAGGTTTAGGGTTCTAAGATTCAAATAAAGAAATATCGATAAAGTATTCATATATCGATATTATCTACCATCACTAACCGCAATACATGTCCTAACAGGACACTGCTTTCCCTGCTAACCCAAACTAGCCTAGGTTGTGCTTTCTATCTACTATTTCCTTTACTTTCCACAATATTATTTTGCTGAGCTTTCAACATTTCGCTTGCAGATCGTGTTTCCAGCCATTTTGTGTATATATTTACTTTTCAGGGAACCCGAAGACTGGGCACCATATTTGAATACATTTTTTCAATTACGGCAAAAGTGGCAAAACAGTTGTCAACATTTCCAGCCAAGACAAAACAGAAACGGCAACAGAAACAGAAACAGAAGCAGAAACGGCTACAGAAGCAGGAACAGGAACAGGAGCGGCCAGGCAACACAGTTGAAACAGTGGCAACAGCTTCCACGGTATCAGCAGCCAGGAGGCAACAAAGGCAGCCAACTGACAGCTGCAGAAAGAAAGATGTCAGTTGTCAACAACAATGCCCCAAGTTGCAACAATAAAATTCTGACACATTGAAAAATGTCATTGTGTAACTTAAGTAGCCGGCATGCGAAATGGGTAGCGCTCGAGAAGGGGCAAAGGAATATGTTGCTTATGTAAGTCACATCCTCCTCACACAGATATGTACATACACACACACACATATTCAAATACAGGATACCGCCTTTGGTTGCTGACTTGGCCGACTTCATCTTCGTGCCAGGCGTCCGTCCTGCCTGTTAATTTACTTGCAGTTCCGTTCCATTTTTATGGACTGCCGCCATCAAGCCATCCCCCACTGAGCGTGTGTGTTTGTGGGGGTGTGCTTGGTAACAGTGTGTGTGTATGTGTTTTGGCCATTTGTTATGCACTGATATGGCGTCAGGCTAGCCTAGCAGCTTTTTGTGTGCTTTACATAACAATCCCATTAGAGATGGGTGCGTGATAAGCCCCAGCTGGATGACAGATTCGATGCTTGTAGTACAAATAGAAGGGGAACGAACGGGTGCTAATGTCATCAAATCAAATAAATTAAGTTGACCCGAAAAGAGAAAATCTAAAAGATATCCAGAGATTCAAGTTATTAAGCATGTCAAAAATGATATGAAAAAGAAATGGGCTTTTAAATTAATTGAATCGAATTTGAATCGGAATATTTCTTCTTGGTTTACTAGAGAATTTTTTATTAGGTTATTTGGAATGTTTGCTTTTAGTCTGAATAAATTGTTTAAAACAAATAGCGACTTAAATTAAAACTTCAGTTTAAAAACTATTAAAAAAGTGTTGAAAAGTAGGCAATACTTTCTTTGTTGCATGCTTGTTATGCAAGTTGATCAATGCATACTTTTAGGCAAATTTAAACTAATTAGAAGTTGCTTTAAATTAGGTAACACCACTGTGCATAACTATAAATAACAAATAGAGACAAACATCGCTTTAAAATATTTTATAAATATAAACAAATATATGGATTATTTCAGAGACCTTCTTGTTTTGTATGAATAAGTTTTTACATCATACTTTTAAGCATATTTTAAAGTGTTTTGAATTCACAAGCAAGAATATTATTAATTTTACATCAGAAACAATCCAAATATTTCCTATTTCAACAAGAGAATAATGCATTATTAAAATAATAAAGCTCACGCTTACACCTCCTGCAATATGCACGCACATCTAGTCGGCACAAAATATACACCCCACACACCCTCACAGGCACATGCATGTCGAGTGTGTGTGCCTGGGTGTTGCTTATGCAAGCGAGAAATTTGTTATAATGTGCAGGCCATAGAAATGGCGTGAAGAGCAGACGAATCGGGTAATACAAGAGCGCAGGGAGGAGCATATAGAACACATTATGTATGGGACACAGGGTTTTGATAAACGCATACAAAGCCAGCGAGGCGTACACTCTAGCCCGGACGGGATCGGGGAGGTACCGACCAGGAGCACAGCCAAAGCCAAAGCCAGAGCCAAAGCCATTTGCCACGTCGATCAAGTGCACTGAGCCGGTTTATGGCTGCGCTTAACAAACCTCGACGATGCCGCCAACGGCGGCACTTATTGTTGTATGATTTTTTCGTCGCCTCCATTTTTGTTGTTTGCTACACTTTTCCTGTTTATTTTCATTTAGTTATTTTTGTTTTTCTTGTTTATTTTTTTTTGGTGACTCTCTGTCCCCAGTCATTCACCGTTCGTGTTGTCCGCGCCTGCGGCTATGTCCTCCGACGAGAAAAAAAAAGAAGATGTCCAGCGCATAATTTAATTCCCTTCCACCGCTCCACTGGATCCTCGTGGCTGTGTTATCGTTGCGTCGTCATCATTATTACGTTGAATGGAAAATAATTGCTTTTGGATAAGGCAAAGTGAAAGAAATAACGAAAAAAATTAAGCCGTCAGCCGTCAGGCGACAAGTGTCCTGGGCAAGGCAAAGGAAAGCGAAAGAAAGTCGGTGGAAAAGCCGGAGCCAGAGTGCTTGACAGTTGTCTCCGGCTCCGGCTCCGCCTTAAGTGATTTGCGTAAGCTGGAATGGATGTTGATCTCATTAGCTGGTGGAAATCGGATAGGAAAAACACGTCTTGTTGCTCTCTGCAATTATTTAAATCACTTCGTCGTAAGTTATGCAGCGTGATTAATCGCCAAATGCAACCGTATAATTAAAGTCAAGGCCTCAGTTTCGACGGAGAGATTTCGGGGCCATTAAACGCTTCTTCCGAATGAATAAATTACTGAGCGCTCTTTGATTGGCTTTTGATAGTTGACGTCGTCGGTTGTTGAGCCTCGAAATTTCCACTTACATTTCCTAATTAAATTGAGACGTCAATTTAAGCATGGAGTCTGGGGTCTCGATTGGGACTGCTGGACCAGTGTACTAATTTAATGAATTGGCCAGATTGTAATTAGTTTTACACTTTAGCCGGCAGAGTGGCACAAAAACCGGCAGGCAATAAAGGCCATAAATTGCTTTAAATTTATACCAAGAATCTAGCTAGCTGGCTGTGCGTGTGCATGTGAAGGCGGATAAATTTGCATTTGTCTCATATGCATATATGCCAAGATTGCTCCAGCCAATATGCCATTTGCCGTCTATATATGCGGCTAAGACGCTTACGCAGAGACAGTAATTGCTTGTGTCTATGCGTGCTGCGTGCTGCATTTGTCGAGGACTTACGGGACTTTGCCTAGCCATTTTCCATTTTCCATTTCCATTTCCCAGCTGCTTAATGAGCAAAAATGTTCACACTGCCTGGCGGAGGCGCATAACCCACTTAAATATGTCATGTGCATGCGATGCCCGACGCCTAATCATACGGCGCAGCATTTGAATTTCCAATGCCGGCACGCCCCTCCAAGAAGTATGCCATGAAATATGTAGCGCATGAATGTCAGACACAGCAGCGACATCGAGCTTAAATGTCAGCTCCTGCCACTGCTCCTGGATGAGGATGTGGATGTGGATGCGGATGTGGATCTAGAGATGGAGATGGAGTTGGAGTTGGAGCTGGAGCGCCTAGAAGGACTGGTGGTGTCGCTGTCAAAGCACTTTATGTCACAATAATTTGCAGCCTCGTTGTGCACATGTACATGTATATGTACATCTATTCATTTCACGTAGCATAGCTAACATCTTCACGTCCAGAGTTTGAGTCGGAGTCAGAGTCGTCGTCGTCGTCGTAGGAGTTACGGCTCTCCGAGCTGGCCAATATGCATATGTAAAATATTTATGAGCGCGTGCAAATTCATTTCATTGCTTCAACGCTCTTTGCCCTTTGCCTCAGCTACAGCTTCATCCGCCAGGGAAAGCCGTTTCAAAAGGGGATGATAAAGGGGTTAGACGGGAGAGAGAAATATGCATATCATTTTGAAGACATTTCGTAACTTGATGACAAATATTTGCACATCAGAAAAAGGTACAAACTTTAGTTATGCATATTCGAAAAAATTAAATACGATTTTTGTTATAAAAGCAAATAAAATTGAAATATTTTAAAGAAATTTGTGAAAAAAATGAATAAAAGAAAGTGTTATATTTTAACTTGAAACGAGCTGAGGAAAGGACACACTTCTAAGAAAAACTACACACAAAAAACAAAAAAATTTATAGATCATGGATAGACTCAAGGAAAATTATGACAGAAAGAAACAAATAAAAAATAATAAATCGATTTATGGTCTGAAAGTCGATATATTAATCAATATTTTATCGTCGCCATGAATGTGTTTGAAATATATATATTTTATTTTATATTTATAATTGCTGGCCATAAATTAAGAATGGCTAAAAGCGTAGTTTTAAAGATAGTTTAACTTAACATTGGTACAAATGAAATAAAATTAAAATGTTTAGATAAATTTCGATAATCTCGATATTTTATAAAAAAATTCTGTTGTTTTCAATTATTTTTATATTTATAAATTGGTATTCTTATCAAACTTTGCAATATTTTCAATATTATAATCAGCTCGATATAATTGTTGATTTATCAGATGATAACTTACCTATATTTTTCGATATTTTCAAACTTTTTAAGATTTTTTATATGATATTCATTTTTATAGTTTCGTAATCTTTAAGATTAAAATTTGTCATTATTTTTTTGTGAATATTTTGTTATACTTTTGTTAAATTTTTAAATTATTGAAATCAAAATCAGTTAATGATAATTTATACTTAATGATATTTATAATCTGAATATATTCAAACTGTAAGATAATTTTAATGTATGATTAAGAATATATTTATACATTCTTGCTCAAGGGTATCTTTCAAAAGTTGATCTCCATCAGCTCTTGTTATATTAGCCACAAACAAAACCTTTTTCCCTACTTTCTGCTGGTATAAATATCTAAATCTAAATCTGCCGCCACATTATTCTCATCCAGCCTTGTTTGTCTTTGCCACCAGATAGTTTATAGGGCCATTTTATTATTGTTGTTATTGTTGTTACTGTTGCTGTTGCTGCTGCCAGCATTGCGTTTCGGGCCCTGCACACGAGTTTAATGCAGCGCGCGACAAATTTTCACAGCACATTTGCAAACAATTCCATGGCGAAAAGGGGTCGTTGTTCTGCCCAGCTTATGGCCCTAACTTGGCTAAATGGGCGTCTGACAAATTGTCAGCATGGCCACCGCCACAGCCAGTGGAGAGAGCCAACATTTGTTGCCATTTCTGTGCTGCTGTTGATTCGGTTTCTGTTGTTGCCGTTTCTGTTGGTGTTTCTGTTGCTGTTGCTGTTGGCGGCGCGTAAATAAATACAACATTGTAGATTGTACAATATGCACGACACGCGTTTATTTGTATTGTATTTATATTTCATGCTGGGCCGCTGCCGTTGGAATATCCGCACATGGGGGCTGCTGGCTTCTGGTCTCCCGGAACCCAGCTCCCGGCTACCGGGTACCGCCTCCCGGATCCCCGCGATGGCCGTGCGGAAATCGCAAAAATATTTTGCGCTCGTTGCGGAAATGAGAAAAATATTTCAGCTCCGGGGTACGGGGGGAGGACTGCTGAGAGTTTGTTCGCCGCCGCTTTATGGCATGCAATTTTAATGCCGAATATTATTTGTAAATGAATGGAGCTCGGCATTCTGGTATGTACACACACACACTCTCTCTCCCCTCTCATATTTTTCTGGCTTTTAACTGATTTCGCCCGCCAGTTAGCGCTGGGTAATCTTATTATGCAACACTTTTGCATAAAATTGAATGTGTTATTCCGCTGTCTAGTTTGTTTATGAGTGGTTGCAGCAACACGCGGCGTATGCGTAATATTCATACGCCCCCTCCTGCATACCCATCCCCATATGCATTCCAAATGCTGCGTGGCAATTTCAAAGGATTAAGCGCTTGAGTGCGCAAGGACATGACAGCACGGCGATGCGTCTACATATATCTCGACTTTCCTCAAGCGCCCTTCTGCCCTCCTCGCCGCAATTCGCATTGACTTTGCATACAAATTAAAGTTTCCCGAATACTCGGATTCTGCCACTGCCGCCGCTGCAGGGTTTGGTTTATGTAATTGAATTAGAGGCGAGCAGAGACAACGACCCCGTCGAGGGTCTCCTCGTGTGTGCGTGTGTAAGCCGATGCCAGCATAAATCGAAGTTGAACCGGATCGGAACTGGGGATTTCCAGCTGATGAGCTGATGAGCTTTAAAGTGAATGAATTGTAAGCTGATTGGCTTCATTTGGTATCAGTTATTGCATTTCAAGTACTACTATCGAAGAGATATGATAGTCCAAGAGTTATGTACTCTACAACATACTCTTTTCTTCACTATTTTTTTAAAGCTCTTTGGTTCTTCCCCTTTTTTTTTGGAGGGACAAAAATCTATTACTCTGCTCTTGCTTTTGGGCTTTGACCCATGCGAGGGGCCAACGTGCATTGAACTGGTCGCGTGTCAGATTGCGTTCAATCGCCCCCTAAAACTCCCAGGGCCACCCTACACTTCACTATCCCTCCTCTAGCTACCCCTACACTGGCGGCTACTACCCCCTTATTCAGTTTGGAGCTGAGCCCCTGGGGTGCCATAGCGATTGATTGGCTCTGGGGCGGCGCGACGCGTCGCATTTGTCCTTTTGTTTATTGCGAGTGAGTGTATATGCTAGTGAGTGTGTGTGTTTGTGTGAAAGTTTTTCATTGTATTTAGTGGAGCAGCAGCTTTACGGATTGGGTTTCCAGCAGTATGTATGTAGTATGTAGTGGCAGTGGCAACTGCATTAATCCGATTTCCCCGCCATTGTGCTGCGCTGCGGTGGCTGTGCACTTTAAGTTACATAATGCCATTGTTTGTTGCATATTTACTTTTTGACTGCCATGATGTCTTTGTGCTCCTTCTCCTGCTGATTCTGGCACGTACATGTCGTTTATGTCGTTAGCCCAAAAGTCCCAGTTACCAGCTCCCAGTAACCAGTTCCCATCTCCACTCGAAGGCAATCCAATCCATTCAGCATTTTTCGATCCGATGCCTGCCGTGTGTGCGAGGGCAGGGCGAGAGCAAGCTGTTGCCAAGCGTAACTAATATTGGCAGTTGCATTTGGGTTATTGTCTTTCTACTCCAGTTGCATATGGAATTGGAAATGCAACTGAATTTGGCTCGGGGGAGCGGCAGTCTTTTGCCGCAGGCAATGCATGTTGCATGCTATCGTGCTGGCATTTGACAATTTGCCATTAGCCAGGGATTTTCAATGCAATATTCATCGATCCAAATACAAATACAATACACAGCACCTGAAGCTAATTCGATTTCATGTTTCTCCCCCAATTGATTGATTAATTGTTCATTTTATTACGTTTTGTATTCAAGCCATTATCGTTGTCTTTATCCCAGCAGTAAGCCAAAATTGATACTTGAGATTTGTGATTATTATTACCATTTCTGTTGGAGTTTAATTAATGTTCAAGAGCAGGATTCAAATTTCAAGAACTTCGTTTTCATTTAACCATTGGGGAAAGTCCGAGTTGAGAGGGACTTTAACACAATCTGGGTTTGCTTCAGCTCTGGAAAATTAAATATTTTCTGCTTGACCACCTGTGTGTGTGTGTGTGTTTGCTGTGTGTTACCCCTTTTTTTCATTTTCCTCTGCTCCTCTGCTGCTGGTTTTCCCCCCTTGGCTCAATGTCATGGGTTCTCGCACTCGAGCTCACCAAATTTAAACTTGATTTTCGTATTTGCTCTGGCCATTTCTTGCTGCCTCTGTGCTTTTTTCGGCTTGCCATGTCGGGTGGCTGGTTGTTGGGTAGCTCCTCCACCCACTCCACACCTCTACATTTATGGTTAAAAGTTTTCCCCTGCACGGCAATCCTCCTCTGGTGCATTCCAGTTCAGGAGAACCGGGGGAACCAGGAGGCAGAGCAAACTGGGAACCCGTAGAGAACATTTGTCCGTGGGTCTTGCGGTTTGGTCCAACGTGCGTGCCGTTGGCCATTATTACACCTCCTCTCTCTCGATTGGAGTTGGTGGCAGTGCGGGGCTTTAAAGTGGCAACGGGACCGCGGGCGGCATTGATGTTGAGTGGCACGTGGAGTTGTTCCCTGTGTAGTTTGGCATAAAGTGCATTTTGTTGCCATTTTTCCACGGCGCTTGGCTTATTTCGTTTGATTTTATGCGGTTACGTGAATTCATTCGACTGCTGCCGCCGTCGACGCCACCAAGCTTCCTGTTCTTACCCCTCCCCTGCCGCCCCCAGCTTTTCCTGATTTTCCCCTCAAACCCGTATCCTCTCTCTGGTATATCTCTTGTATGAGCTTTTAACGTAAGCGATTTTTTATGTTCGCCTGTGGTTTTAATTTCAATCATTTCGCCGGTTGCTCGTTCGGTTGGTTAGTTTGTTGGTTGGTTAGTTGGTTTTTCCTGAACGTCATTGGGTGGGTTGGTTGGTGGATTGGTTGGGTGGTTGGGTGAACATTTCAAATGGCACTTGAAAATCAACGTTAATAAATATGCAAATGCGATAGCAGTGCGAACACAAACGCGATTAGTGCTGCATTGTTTTTCACGCTCTTTGCGAGCATACATTCGTGATATAGTTTCACTCTAAAAAAAAAACAGGTGATATTGAAGAAATAATTTAATTGCTGACACAATAAAGTGTACAGTAGAATACTAACATATGTGAAACGATTGAATAACTTTGTTATATGATAAAAGCACACTTTTTGTTTGCTTATTTTTTAGGGAAATTAATTGAATTTTATTGTAAAATAAAGCAATGACGTTTCTGAAGTTTTCATAAGATTAGCGATTCTTTAGCATAGTGACACTTCCTCAAAAATTTCTAATAAACTACCAAAGCCCTAAAAAATCTCAAGTTGGAGTTGGGGACAAGCCAAGTTCATAAAATCACAAATGTTGACTTCCGTTTGATAGCAAAGTTTGATGAAAAGCTATTGGAATGAAGGAAAAGCAGTCTTTACAAACAACCTAATATACTTTTCTTAAAAAAAAAGTCCCTTTATAATCTAGCATGTATTTTAGTACCGATTTTCATACATTAAATCCCTCAAAAATATATAAAAATTAATAAATATTTATATAAACTAAATTAACTATAAAAACCAACCTAAAAACTAGCTCTCAGTGTTTTGACACACTTTCCCCCCACCGGCTAATTGCTATATCATTTGGCTATTTGCCAAATGTGTATATGTGCATGTGTGTGTGCTTTGATACGGCTTTAATGCTTTAATGGCCACTTGAGTCGCAGAAGTTGAGGTTTGTGCCGGCCACTTTTTCATCTCAAACACACGCACACACCTACATACCTCTCTACTACATATGCTACAAATTAGTTATAATTAAGTTGGAGCACACGTTGCCCGGATCCGGATCCGGATCCGGTCCAGCTACTGCCACTATATACAACTACTCTTCTGGAGCACACCACTCTCTCTCTTTGGTTACGGCCGCACAGCTACGTGCCGCCTCAAAGTGTTTTAATAAGCCGGCAAGGGGCAAAGGGCAACGCGGAGGCGGAGGGAGGCGGTCGTTGGTAACACAATTCCCGCTGCCAAGTTGCTTACTAGACACATTAAATGTAATTAGCTGCGCTAAGGTTAACACAAAACTACAGTTAAGTCCCGGCCGGGGGAGCCCCTCCACCTACCTACGTACGCTCCCTAATTAGTTATCTAAAGTTAGTTGGCGACACTAATGGCGATGCCGCCGCTACAGCGACGACTACTCCTCAGTAGTGACGGGCGACAGTGTGCGGCATTTGTGTAGCGCACTTTGCAGCATTAGCATTAGCATGTTGCTGGGCGTTGCAAATCATTTGTGTTCAAGTGCAGAAGCAACAACAAAAAGATGCCTGGCTGCTGCTCATTGTTTCTGCCCCATTTCTGTCCATTTTTGTTTTTGGCTGTTGCCGTAAATCACTCAAAACATAATGCGCTGTAGTTAAAATATGCGCACAAAATGCTTCGTTCTATGCGGGGAAATTTGTTGAAAGTTTTTCTTGTTGCTTGCCATTTTTATATTATATATACATCGTTTTTTTCGCCATGTTTCCTGTACACTCTTTTTGTTTTTTGTGTGCGGAAGTTGTGGCCTGGCTTATTGAGTTGCTTGTGCTGCTAAGGACACGTCCATAAATGTATGGCTAAAAAAGCGAGAAAGAGCTGCAGCTGAACCGACTTTGTACTTGAACAAGTCCCTGAAAAATTGCTTGATATATGTATGTGAAACTTCGGGAGCATATATATCTTCTGCCAGGGATTTTACGATAGATACACTGGGAAATTTGCATTTTATACGCGGCCAGAGCAATGAGCTCATTTATGGTTATGGCCTCAGTCCTGCGGAGGGATAGGTGGTGACCATAAAGAATTGAATGATGAACTGGAACTGAAACTGGAACCTGGACCTGGCTAGGACCTCTGCCTCTGCCCCCTGATATATGTTATTGTTGTATCATGGTCGGTTTCATTTGTTAACCAATGTTTACCCAGTTCTCTGTTGTTATTTTTTAGCATTTTCCCATATTCATTGGCCCGGGGACAGTTTAAATATTTTTTATTAATTCCTTTTACATTCTTTTTTTTACCAAGCATTTTGGCCATTTCCCCCCTCGCTTATTCCAGCTTGTTGTTAAACAAGCGAAAAAAATTAGGGAAAAATGTTGACATAGGGGTGGTGTGCGGGGTTTGCAAGGCAAATGGAACAAATTGCCAGAGGGCACAGTTTGTGCCAATTTCCAGCGGCGGCGTTACTCTCTCTCTTTTTTTGTTAAAAAAATGTTTTTTGCTGATTCTGCAAAATGGAAAATCATAATAAATAAATACAATTTTTATTATCACATATTGTGCGCCAGCAAACAGAGTGATGCCATGTGATGTGATGTGGGGTCCTTGTTGTCAGCGAACCTTTTTATTTTCCATTTTTTTTTTCGGGGGAGAAAAGTCGAACAACACGCCAGCCAACAGTTTCAATTTATTTTCAATGTTTCAAAATAAAAGAGGCGGAGGAGAGAGGCAGAAGCACACGTAAATTGAACATTTTAGCGCGCTTTTAAGCAATGTTCAAGGCACCAACCAACACACACACACACACACCCACCCACACCCACCCTCACCTGGCAAAAACAACAACATCATTGCACTTAGAACTTCCGCACGATAAAATTAAATGACGGCTGGTGCTTCCACCACTCCGCCTCACTGTTCCCTGCTCGGAACAATCTATATCAAAGTGGGAACAACAAAATAAAATAAAAAATAAGAAACTCGAAAAATAAGAAAACAAGGAGCGAGGGTGGAGAAATCACTTATGGTAAAGTTGTGTTGCCCTGCGAAATTATGTTAACGGTAACAAGGTGAAAGCGCCAAATGAAAAATCACTTAAACAATTTGATATTTGATTTGCGTGCCTGTTGGGCGGTGCTTTCCCGTGTCCTCCCTGTCCTGCTTAAAGATTTATAGAGTTTTTCCCCCGCCCCCACTCCATAAATGTCATTGTCAGTTGGCTGTGGTGTGGATTTCCCTGAATTATGGTCATAACAAATCTGTGTGTGCCGCGCAGTTTATTTATATGTTTAATCTGGGAGACCAAGGATTTCCGACTATGGAATAGCCGGGAGTTGGTTTAACCAAAATCGTAGCATACTTTTAGGAGGATTATTAACTATGTACTATAGAAATAAACCTATAAACCTGTCTGATATTAAGTCTGAAATATATTTCTGGACAACTAAATAATAATTATGTTTGATTATATTTCTTTTTAATACTTTAAGACATATTACCAAATGATCTGAACTTCTAGCTTTAAAGGAATTTTAGCATAATTTCTAGCTTTCTTCTGGTAAATAATACCGAAATTTACATAAATCTATGGTAATTTGAAGTCTAAGTTATCTAGTTTTACTACAAAACAATTTAATATAAATAATATATTTTGATTTCTTTCCTATTCATTTCTGAGCTCTCATAAAATGCTACCACTTTCTGGAAACTATAAATAAAGTAATATTTATATTGCCAAAACTTATATAGAACATGGAGTTATTCCTCCCTGAAATCTGGTAAAATCACTTAACTAGCTTCACATTTGATTTGCCAGCCTGTTAGGCAATAATTTTCAGCGTCGTCGCTGCTCAAAGATTTATAGAGTTCTTCGCATCCCACAAAGTTCATAAATACACGCATAAAGCTCAGTTGATTTTGGATTTCTTTTCGGATTCTTCCTTTTGGCCTGGCCTGAATTATGGCCATAACAAATCTTCGACCCAGTAACAGTCAACGTCACGTAGCAACAGCAATGGAAAAGCGGAAAAAGTGGGGGAAAAAAACAGAGCGGAAAATGAGAGCGGGCGACGAGGATCGAGGGCGAGGAGCCTAGACTTTATTGATAAAGGCATATAATTTATTTGAACAATCGACAAAACGCTTTTGTCAATAAAGCCAGATAAATATCTGGCATTGTAGCAGCTTTATGGTCTATATATATATATATATATACGTTTTTTTTCTTCTCGTCATTCCCATTTTTTCCGCTCTTTGTTTTGCGGTTGCGTGACAATGGCCAGAAACTGAGGGATAGGGGCGACAGAGGGGCCTGGTACTTGAAATCGGTTTATGGCCAATACAGTGAACTATAGGTATGAAGGATAATAGTACAGAATTATCAAAAATATGGGTTAAATAAGTAAAAAAACTATCTGCGAAAAGTTGGAATTCATTAATTCAGAACTTAATTTAAATAATATTTTATAAGCTCCCTTAACCTGTTAATTAAAGTTCACTGTCTTACAAAGTGATGTATTTTTTATTGAACTCTGTTAGGTAATAAAAAAATAATATTTTTTACTTTTTTTCTGGCTCAACTGACTCAACCACTGTAACCCATTGAGTTGCACGCATTCCTGGCTTCTTTTTTTATCACTCCTCCTTTCAGTTGCGCAATAATGTCAATACTTAATTGAAATGTTGAGCCTTTATAAATAAAAATAAAAGGTCAATTTTAATGAACAAATTGGTTTAATTACATTCGAGGTGGAATTGTATTCAGAACGCAGGTCAATGAATGAATAGGCTTTTGTTTCAATCGAAATTCCACTCTTCAACCAAAATGCTGACATCATACAAATATACCGAATATATATATACATTTATGAACCGATATAAAAAACAAATGTTTGAGGGGAAAGGGAAACTGTTTGTTCTTGCATATGTTAAACAAGGAGATTTATGCGAATATGAAAACAGTGAAAGCACGGAACACGACACGTCGCACTATTTTGCAATTTTTTGCCCTATTTTAACGTGACATGTCAGCCTGGGGATCCTGCTCCTGTTCCGGCTCCTCCTTCTTGGAGAAAACAAAAAAAAAAACCCGGCTCTCACTTGGCAGGCAAACATTATCGCCTACGTGAGCTGGAAACTTAAGTGAGGCAGCCAGCTGGAGTCGAAGTTCGCCACGTGTACACACCAGTTACTATGTGTGTGTGTGGGCAGTGTATAAAAGTATCTCTACTTTATATATATATATATATTCGTATCCTGCGAAAGGAGATGAGGCTTTCATCAATTTGTTAAGCATTCACACGTTGCCCTGATAATTTTATTTGATTTTTATTTGATGCTACAAATTAGATGTTGATAGCAAGCATTGCGGGGCTCCACTTAAATTATAATTCTATTTGAGTCCTTTTTCGGTATACTTTTTCCTTATCTTTTGGCCCTTTCCCCCCGTACCCCTCGCTGTCTGTGTGCTTGAAATGATTATTTTATCGCTGTTGGCAAACATTTGTAAGCATTTTAATTACATTAGAAAGCGAACACTTGAAACTTTGTCAACTGGCAACTGGCAAGCGCAAAAACTTACCACAGGAATAGCGTAAAAATAAACGCCAAGAAATTACGGCAACGAGACGGCAAAGGAGCTGGAAAACAGGATCGGTAGGGGGAGGGGAAAGGAGCAGGAGCTGAAGCTATAGCAGGAGCAGGAGTGCAGCCAAAATGGAGCAAGTCTGCTGCAGTGGAAAACTGTCGCCTTGGCTATAAAGACGGCATGTTGTAAAGCCACGCTATAGCCTCGCTCTGTCGCATTTTCTGCGTTTTCCTTGCAAATGAAAAGCTGAAATTGTATCCCTCCGCCCCCTCTATGGCCATTTGATGTTTCCTTCCATTTCAAGCGCCGCCATCGATATATATATTACATATATATATGTATACATACCTGCAATGAGATGGAGAGAGAAGAAAGAAAATATTAATAAGGGCTTATGCTAGGGCGTAACTGGAACAAAGAAATATATGTAATATATATATATATATATTTCAGAGAACTGAGGACATCCCTGGGCCATTTGGCCAAGTTAAGCAATTAACTTTGTTAATTGGCTTTGTTACCAAAAGACATTCGCTGAAAGAGGAGCAGCTCAAGGAAGCTTTAAGGTAGCTCAACTTTAAATTAAAATCAAGAAAATATTGCCTTTCTTTTAAGACTAAATATATATTTTTTTTTTTTTTTTTTTTTTTTTGCGCGCGGGTCCCACGCCCACCTCCCGCCCAACCGACCGAGGGGCGCAGCCGTGTGACGTACGGCACGATCGCGTTCTAGATAGACGCGTGAGAAGTAAAATAAAGGAAAGTACGAGGAAATTTTAGTTTTAGGTTCATGCATTATTACGAGCTAATTCTACTAGCAATATAGTTTTAAGACGAGGGAGGCACTCACTGCCCTCCATACAGTCATATACTAATAAATGTTTTCTACAATCAAAATATGTTTATTATTTCTTACAGGATACCAAATTTATCATTTTATTTTCCTCTTTTTCTTTATCAAAAAAAGGAAGGCTACCAAATGTAATTTGAAAACTTTGTGCAGCCCTTTTGTTTTCTGGTAAACAACACTTGGTCAGCAGCAGCCTGCTTTTTTCCTGTGTCCTCTCCGCCCCAATTTCCGCCCACATTGATCAGACTCGGAGCTGTGTGCGTGTTCCATCAGTCAGCAGTTGTGGGTGCAGACATGGCACCGGAGGACACGACATGTGGGTGACACCGCGACAACAACAAACAAACAAAATGGTGGCAGGAAAAGCGGCCTGGGTTGGTTTAACTGCTATTATCCTGCCCAAGGGTCTCGACTGGCACCAACCAGGTTATTGTTTGCGTGTCGTTCGACCTCTACAAATAGCCGTTCCGCAGTATTGATCCCCGCTGGCCGGACTCTCGCTCAATCTGCTTGAATCTAATTCAATATGACATGACTCCAATAGGGCATATATGGCAGCCAAACCCTAATTACATATGCATAATTACTATTAAATGGGCGGAAAGCAAACCATAATAATTAATAAGCTAGTGGAGTCTTTGAATAATGCATGAACCTTTGACTGAGCTTTCAAAAATAACACTGAAGTTGGTTGTTTCTACCAGAACCTCTCCTCTATCTCGTGATTTTTATTCAATAATAAATACATTTAGCTTGGCATTCAATCTTTTGTTAAATATTGCTTAAGCAAACAATTATTCGGAATGCAGATCAAGAGTAAATTGCGACAGTTCGTAGCCCATTGTGCGGAAGAACACACTAAGCCATTTAGAAATTTATGCAGACTAAACACAATTCCCTGCCCCTCCATTGGCTGACCGAACTGGCTGGCTTTCTTGGCCAAAATGCCAGGCTCAAGTCAAGACGGGAGTCAAGTGCAATTATAATAACTAACTGCAGACAGACGAAAGCTGAAGCTAAAGCCAAAGCTCAATGAATGCAGCCCGGAATACAGGGGCCAAGATACACGAGACAGAGATACAGATGCTGAGATACAAAGACGAAAGATTCGCATGGAGATGTGCGGCCAAAACTTGTGTGCAATTGTGCTGTTTTAATTGCTGGCTCGGACATGGACACGGACACGGACACGGACACGGACTGCGACAAAAAGCGGGCCAACAATCTGGTTTGCTGGATTTCGTATTTTGTATTCTGGATTTTGGACAAATGAAACAGGAAATAATGGTTGCCGAAAAAGCTGAAGTTGAGTCGAGTTGGCATTTCGAACCGGCGGAACCGAACCGAACGGAACGGAAACTAAATCCAAAAGCTGCATCTGAAGCTGCCTGCCTGCCCGCCTGGCTGCCTGGCTGGCTGACTGGCGAAAATAAAATTAAATTAAAAGTTTTAAACAAGTTTTCCATTATATGGCTGCACGTCGAGCAGCATCGCGTCGGGGCAACTTGCCTCGCCGAGTTCCCAGTTAGAAACATTAAAAGTTATGTTTCGCTGTTGTTTCTGCCCCGGCACCCTGCACCGGCCTCCCTGTGTGTTCATATTTCTGATTTTTTGCCTTCCAACCCTCTGGCTTTTAGCGATTTAACAGCCCCCGGGTGTTTTTCGGGCTATTTAATTATGATTATTGAATTTTAAATGTCACAAAACTGGGTTCCTGATTTGCTTCGCTTTGTTGAATATTTCGAGAGGGAAAAGGGTTCGTCGGTTGGTTAGGGCAAAAGAGCGGAAAAGCTAAAAGCGGAAATGGCCGGCACATTTTACCTGCCGGGGCCATTGTTTAAAAGCCTTGTGCTACTTCCGTTTCCCATTTCGCTTGTGTGTGTGCGTTAGTGTGCGTGATAAATAAATTATCAGTGCTGTTTTTGCCGTGTCCTAATTAAACTGCAGCTGTTATTGGTACCATCTAATGGAGGGCAGCATTAAAACAGTGCCGGGTCATAAACAAAATATTGTTGACACAAAAGGCAAACGAAAGCCAGCGGCAAACTCCATTTACAAATATAGATTCCAAACTAATTTAATGAATAATAGTCAATAAAATTAATTTATGGGTAAATTAATATGGAAATAGAATGATGATAAACAGTGTTAATGCTTTTTGGAATTTACTATTAATTAATTTTACTATTTACAGATGAATGTGTCAGAGTCTTGGGTGTTATTATAATATAAACATATTAAATAGAGTTACAAAAATCTATACAAAAATTTTGGAACTCAGGATTCTTGCATTTAAAAAAAAGGAAAGGAAACTGCTTTAGTATAGCTTAATGACCAAGTTTTAAGGTTCTTTTATTCATTCGTTAAATATGTTCAAGCTTCTGGCAACTATAAAGACTAAGTATAATCATGATTTATAGTCGTACAAATTAGAAAACTACTCAATGTAACAGGAATTTAGCTTCTTAAAATCCTATAAAACCTACATTTAAAAGCCAATCAATTGCGGTATTAAATTCTTAAGCTCTTAAGGACTTTGCTATATATTTTCTACATTTCAATTCAACGAGTTCTTATTCGAGTTCCCGTCTTGACATTATTGTTTTGTTTTACAAATATTGTTGCTAACAATTTCCTCTCCCTGCCAACAAAATGGTTAAGCTGCCTGGCAGAATGCCGTCACTTAACTTCATTACGGCTGATGCCCGCCCAAGCTCATGAAAAGCCCAAGAAGGACGAGGAGGGGGAAGAAAATACGGGGCAAGAGGATGGCAGGGATAGCCGAGGAAAGCCGTGGAAAAAGGCTAAGCTTTATGGCGTGCGTAATGCCGGGGTAGAAATGAGCGCACGTTAGCGCAAAACGTGCTAAAATTTAATGTTTCAGGTTCCGTTCGAATAATGTAAGCGAGCGCAAAATGAATGATAAACGAGCACACGTCAAATTCCTGGCCAGACCGAAGGCAGGGCTGGGTTAAGGGCAAGGACCAAAAGGACCAAGCCGAGGACGACCGTAAGGAGCCGTAACAGCTGCCGGAGCTGGCGATGCTGGTTATATAAATGGAGCATGAAAAAGCCAAAATAACAAAGCAACCAAGTGAGTTGCACGTTCCCCTGGAATGAGAGACACATCTTCGCAGGATCCATGCCAGCAGCCATCCTTCGCCCAATTTTATCCTCCTGTCTGGCCGGGGGCATTGTTTACGTTCGGTAAACATTCTCAGCGTTTTTAGAGCCATTCCGTCGTGTTTTTGTTGCTAAATTAGAATTATTGAAATTGACTTTAAGCCCCCCCATAGCTTCACTTTGGATTGACATTAGAGAGTCAGCTGCTTTTATTGGGCTTCCTTAAGCTCCTCGCTGCTCGCTGCTCGCAGCTCCTCTCTCCTCTAAAAAATAATAATAAATTATACGGCGCACGGGCGCAACTTTGAATGATTAAACAAATCCAGCTCACTGCTCCGGCCCAAAAAAGGTGTGAAAAAGGCTCCGGCGGAGACAGCTGGCTGAGGATATCCCATAAGCCGAAATACATAGAACCTTGATTATTCCTTGTCGCACATGTTATCCTCAGTCAGGCTTTTTTTTTGTTAAAGGGAAAATGGAAACGGAATCAGGCATAGGGTACAACAATTTTTTGTTTTTCATTGTTTGCGGCCTGCATATTTGACTGCTGACAGCTGTCTGGCCGAGGCTTATGACTTGCACTGTACAGGCGGCGTAGTGGAGGGATAGGAAAAGCCGGGAAAAACTTTTTGGCATGTCTACGCTTTTTTCCACGAGGCCGCATCGCGACTTCTGCCGTTCAAGCCGCATATGTTTGCATAAAATGCAACTGTGGCATCAGCAGAGGCGTCAAAATGAAAGATAAATTCTGAACACACACACCAAAATCACGGGACAAGAAGTTCAAATCAAAAAGCATAAAAAACTGAATTTTTGTGAAGAGATTTTGCGGAGTAAGTCTAGTTTTTGTTGGTAACGAAATGGGTTTCTGTTAGGGAATAGTTTTGAAGTCATTTTAATTTAAAGTTTTATAAGTAACTTAATGTTTATTAAATATTTCAAAATAGATAATTTAAAATTAAAAATATTTAACAAGTAAGCGTGTTGCTAGGCAGATGTTGCTATTTAAAAACAGCTAGAAACATGTTGAGCAACATTTATTGATGCTGTCATGTTGCTACTCATGTTGCACAGCTTTAGCAACATGACTAAATCGATTCTTCTGGTAATATTGATAGAAAAATAATAAAATTTATAGTCTCTTTAAGATATTAACCTGTCAAAGCAGTAAATATTTATATTTTCCATTCAAACCCACATTCTTTTCTCATAATTTTCCATTATCACCGAAAGTATACGCTTATTTCTCGAATCCCTCTTGCAATTTAAATTTAAATTTATACTTACCGCCCCCCCTTAAATATTAATTAACAAATTGTACACAGCCTTGTGTACGGAAGAGGTCCCACGACAATGACAAATTAATTGATATAAAGCACGGGCACATGCCAGGCGATATCTGGGAATGGCTCTGTACATCGATAAATCAACATTGTTAATAACCAGTTTTAATAGTTTTGGAAAGTCATAAATATGAAGCGAGCAATTTTCTTTTTGGTATCCTATATTAATTTATATATAGTACACTCCTATGTGTGCCTGCCACTACATATGGACCAATGATTTATGGAGCCAAGAGGAGGCGATAGTCCACATAATAAACCCGCTCGTATTTGTATAGCCGAGTGTAATCGATCAATTACGAATGGTGTTTCATTTCATTAAGTCGCAGCTATGTGGCTGGAATATAACAATTAAGCCACCAGCAGCAACAGCAGCCAATCAATGGTTAACTCCTGTTTTAACCAGACGAGGGCGGGTCGGTCTGTCGGTCGGCCAGACATCAGTCATCGCATCGCCAGAGAGAATGAAGACAAAAACATTGCCGCTATCAATGCTGACCAGACAGACTGTCCATCCTCTATGCCCAGTTTTCCTTCCCCCCAGGCTGGACAGGGGGATAATTTTTCATTTTCATCCCGACACCTTTTTCAATTTCAGCAATACAAATGTTTGAATTTGTGCCGCTTGACTGACTTGACCCACCAGAGCCCCAGCCTTCTGCTTCTCCTTCTCCGGCCCCCCAAAAGTCTGGGCTATTTTCCAGCATTTCCATCCGGCTCTCAGGCAGGCCCCTACGGGCTGAATGCAATAAAATTTCAATATGCAGCTTGGAAAAGTCATTTGAACATGGCAGCCAGGTGAGACTGAGGCTCAGTTTTAGTTACACTTGAAGAAGAGCTTGGGTTTTGGCTTGAAATTAATTGTGAGACCGAAATTGTGTTACATTCTTTCAGGATAAATATAACTAAGTTTACAAGTCTTTGTCTTATAACTTAATACCTAAAAATGTGTAGCTTTCTCTCCTATTGATTACAAACTATCAAAAAACTACAATCCCCAGGATCTTTTAAAGATACCTTTAATCTCAAGATACTACAAAATTCTTGTAGACAAAACTTTGCCAACTTTCCCCACTTATTGCACTTAATACAGATTGGCTTAGATGGAGTTTTTCTTTAGGTGTGTGCACAGATTCCTGTGTGTTTTTTGGTGTGACATCTCAACGAAAATTCTAAACCAAATCGAGGATGGCTGCGGTGTTTCTGGGGGAGATTCGGATCGAGTGCAGCCTGCGGCGTTGGCTCAGCAATCAATATGAAGCAGCCACTTGTTTGGATTTCTTAGCCCCGGCCAAAGGCTCGAGGCAAAGTAGCTGCTACCAGCTTTTTAAGTCCGAAGAGGTGGCCTCAAGTGACGACCTCCCTTTATGTATCTAGATATGCGTGCTCCCTGCGAAACTTCCTCCCTTCCTTGGCCGAGTTTTGTATTTTTAGACCAGTCTGGGCTTTTTGGCTCTACGCTCTCGGAGTGTGTGCAATATTGCAGTTTTGGCTCAAGTTCTTCTTCCTGTTATTTATAACTTTTTCCTTGCGCGTTCAGAAAATATCAATTGAACACGTTTCCACACACACACACGGAGCAAAAAATATGAATTCCTCCTCAAGTTGTCGAGCTTAGAGTGCACTTGAGCTGAAAGTACTGGAGGAGCGGACCAAGGGAAGGGGGGAAAGACCGGAGACAGAAACAGCGTTGACAGCGGAAGTTTTTTGTTTCCCGCATTTTTTTCAACTTTTTTTTTCCTTCCACATTTTCTCCATTTCATATTTAGTTACAGTTACGGGGAGAGAGGGGCTTTGGCTCGGTCATGCCTTTGTTACAGTTTGCTTAATTGCAACGTTTTGTAACATAATTGCGGGACTGCTGTATCCGCCAGATACATTCTGCCGCTGCTGCTGCATCATCCTTTTGTCCTCCTCAAGTGGCATTTTAACCAAACCCTCATGTCCCTTCGCCCCGAAAACGATTGTAGATTGCGCACATTTTCAGTTCGAACCTCGGAATCGAATGGCAGCCAACAATGGGCCCATTGATTGGCCGGCGAACACGTACGACGTACGACGTACGGCGTAGGACGAAGGACGTAGGACATGCGAGGGGTTCATTAAAAACGCGACGCCTGCAAGTAGGCAACGGGAACGATACTCGTACATTTTCGATGCTTACAAATCATAATTAGCGCTGCGGCCCTGCATAATTAACGCTATCAGCGGGCGAGCACATTATTATGTACGATTATTATCGGCACTTTTTTGGCTGAGATGGGGGGAGCGGAGAGCTGTGCGGGCATATAAAAGCTCACTTAGTATGCCAGACAGGCGGATGGAGTCGGAGATGGAGACGGAGACTCATTGCCCTTAGGCAGCTGCCAATAAAAATGTACACCCGCCGCATACAGCCTCTCTGGCCCCATATCCTCCCGTACCCCATATCCTTGGGTTTTATGGAGTCCGGGAGGCTGGAGGCTGTGCGAGGCCGCCCACCCGCGACACGTTTTTGGTTAGGTTGGCATATGCAAATGACTTTGGCGCCTGGTGCGTCATTATGCGTATCTTCGTGCCCCCGCCGCGGCGTCTGGATTCTTTGGCTACTGATGATGGGATGCACAGAGAGCGAAAAAGTGTAATGCAGTACACATTTGCACTCATTAGAAATTAAGAAAATAAAATAAATGAGCTATTTGTATTGCAGAAATTTGAAAATGGGGAGAGATTTTAAGATATATATTTGGACTCTTCAGAAATTGAGAAAATAAAACTAATAAATAATTTTAATTGTAGTTTTAACTAGTAAATATACTTTTAATATAATTAGGATTTGGAAAAATAACAATATGTTCATTAAAATCAAAAATCACAATTAAAACAAGTAAGAAAGCTAGAGTGGAATTTAGTTTTTACAAGAAAATGTTTTTAGCAACATGTTGACTATGCATTGTTGAGCAACATTTGACTGGCAATGACAATATAAACTATTAGATGCGTAACGTGCGTAGATTTTTTTGCTTTCTCAGAATATTGAAAAAGTAAAAATAAAAGGGTTTTTAATAAAAATATTTAAGAGAGCCTGAAGTCAGCTCTAGAGAACGCTTTAAAATTTGAGGGCATAAAAATTGTAGGGCGTTACGCATCTTAGTATTAATATGCATTTTATAAAGACATTGCTCGACTTATCTGATCCAAATAACGATATATTTGTACTAATTTACATATTGTTTCATTAAAAAGGAAACAATGAAATCAAGTATAGGCATTTTTCGAAATCACCAGTAATTTACAAATTTTTTTCTGTGTACACACCAAGCAGGGGAAGGGGAGTAGCGTTACCCAAATGAAGGTAATGGCGTCAAATTCAAATCGCGTCTCATATGTTTTACTTTTGTGCGCTAATTTTATGATCATTTTGGCAGGGCAAGCGGGAGGGACGTGTCAGCCGGGGAACATCTTCCTTCCTCCATTTCGCCATTTGGCATGTCACGTGTAATTTGCAGCGACCTTTTTTGCCACACCCCGAAAACCCTCCCCTTCCCCCTCGGAATGCCAATGTGCTAACGACCAATTTGGGGGCTCAATGCGAAATGGGCCTAAAAATACGTAAAGTCCTGCCAGTGTCGCCTCGTATTTTGAATATTAAATTAAATGTATTTTAAAGTGAGTTTTGGGTTTCTGTAAAGGAATTTCATTCTTGAATTTTTAATTAATACATATTTTCCATACAGACGCCGCTGAGTATGCAAAGAATGTTGTGTTATTTTTATGCGGCCGAAACAAACACCTATAAACAGTACGAGACATACTCGAATGCCAGAAATACCACACACACACACAGGCTTAAGCTCAATAAATAACTCAAAACTTGAATGTGCATTAGAATTTTGATTTCGGAACAATCAAATTAAATAATGCATGCGAAAAATGTGGCAGCCAATCAACTATATATATTTTCGAGAGAGAAAGAGAGCTCTCTTTGTGGGGCATATCCTTTGTTGCACAACGTTTGCTTAGCCCGGGTGAGCATTAGTTATGCAACATGCGGCCAGCACAGGTGGGTAATAAATTAATTATTGAGCCCCCTGGCTAAATGGATACTGAAACCAGGGGTCTCTCTCTCTGCTAGTTGCTTTCGCATATGGTTTTAAATAGCGCGACAGCTACTCGGAAAACAAAAGCCAGGCCGCACTCGAGGGCCTGAAACTTAGACACAGGGCCAAAAAACACTCCACTAAGAGAAGGATGTGTGTGTGTGCAAAAAAAAAAACGCTACAATTGCTGACTAAAAGATGAAATTCTACATTTTTAATGCGCCTCACCTGACACGCCAGTCGCCTGTGTCAAGTCGAGGCAGGTACTTCAGCAGGACACACACACACACACTACACATACTTGTATCCACAAAACAATGCAGAAAAGGATTCAGAGTGGGGACGAGCAGGATGGGCTGGCACCGGGTGGAATGCAGGAGGACTCTGCGCGGCTTGTTAATTTCAAGTGGCATGTTAACTTTCTGACATTAAGTTGGCATTTCATGTCAACTATGCAGCCGTTGTTGAGTGCCACCCCACCCCGCCCTTTCCTCTTCAGCTATCTCCTTGTGTGTGTGTGTGAGTGTGCGTGTGTGTTACATGCGGAAAACGGTGTTTAGCAAAATGCCATCATTATGTTAATTATAAATGCAGAACCGGCAACGCCGCCTCGGCTCAAAGTAGAAGACCAAGGAAACAGGACAGAACAAAACATCATGTCTACGTGTATGTGCGTGTGTGTGTGCGCCTCTGCGGCAGTTACACTTCCGTTTCCGGTGCCAACGTCATCGACTGCTGTCGTTGCCAGCTAAGAAAAAGAAACAGCAAAAAGCGGAAGTGCTAAAACGCTGCGTTTTTGTGTGATCCCGCCTTTGGAGAAACTCCCCCTATTAGCACCACGCCCCGCCCACTGCCTACTCCCTCTCCCTCTCTCACTTAATAGCCGGGCATTATCTTTTATACCCAACAGCAGATGTGTGCAATTATCGGGCAGTGATAGCCCACTACTACCTGTGTGTGTGCTAATCAAAAGCATGGCCAAAGGCTGAATCACCTGCCATAAATTATATATTCATAGATCTGGTTTATATATACACCACACACAAATACACATTCAAATAAGATATGTATGCTTTCGATTTGAATACGAATCTCGCAGTTCGGCCACATGACTTGACACTTTCAGTTGAACCCAATTAAGTTCGTGCATAAACAACATCGATGAGTATAGCTATATAGAGATATGTAGAGGTACTACATCTCTCCCTGTGCTTCCCCGCAATGCAAATTGTATTTGATTGTTGTCATGAAGCGCCAAAGGTTTCACTCAATTCCGGAATTGCTGTCAGCGAAAAACACAAACAATTCTTTTTTTGGAGGTAGCTTACAGAGATGTGAGAACATTTTAGTTTATTTTGTAACTTGTTTTTATTTTACACAATTCTTCGATGTGAATTTGATTTATTTTAGGTATTTATAAAGGTCGCAATCTCAGGAAATTCCCATTTAAAATACGTATTGCAGAGCAACACTTAAAACATTTTCCAACAAGAAAGGAAGCTAACTTCGGCGTGCCGAAGTTTAAATACCCTTGCAGTAATTAGAAGAAGAAGAAGAAAAGTGTTCTGACTTTTTCGCTTTCTCGGGTACTGTCATTAAATAAATGTTGCCAATGCAGAATGTTGCTGGCGAAAAATGTTGCAAGCAACAAGGCCAAACAGATATATATATATTCCTATCGTAGCTATATGATATAGTGGTCCGATTTTGATAAAATTAATATCGAAATTCTGGAATAATACAAAATGGCCATGTCTCAAATTTTATGAAAATATATGGAAAATTGGCTTAGTTAGATTTTTTTCTCAAAATTTTCCGATCGGTCCAATAGCAGCTATATGATATAGTTGTCCGATTTTGATCAAATTAAAACCGAAATTCTAAAATAATACCAAATGGTCAGATCTAAAATTTTATGCAAATATTTTAA